>JAOWBW010000438.1:153827-205937 GCA_026119855.1 Campanula takesimana | reverse complement strand
GCCCGTTAGTTATGACTTAGAATAGTCGCTATAGGCTAGAGCCTTTGTCATGGCCGTCCCCGACGTAAGCCCATTAGTTATGACTGAGAATAGTCGTTATAGGCTAGGGCCTTTGTCGCGGCAGTCCTTAGAGGGACGTAAGACCAGTTTTCCTGTCAATCTCCCCGAAGATGGAGTTGACCCGGTCGAGCTCGGACTTAGAATAGTCACCATAGGCCGTCCCCGACGTAAGCCCAGTAAAAATCTGTAAGTCAACCCTCTCCTATAGAGTCAAGTTGACCATACCCCCAGCAAGTCAACCCTTTCCAATAGAGCCAAGTTGACCATGTCTCGCCTCTGACCCCTAGAGTCACGCCTCCTTGCGGACCTTAGTAACCCCGCGTATCCCCGAACTACGTTAGGCTCGATTCCCCGCGAACGGGATACGTAGGAATCCTATACCACTAGGTCCAGCCATGCAACCAAAATCGGTTAAAGCCGTCGTCCCTCAGATTGGGATGCTTATTTCTATCGACAACCCTGCTCCTTCGAAGCGACGTTGCCGAGGGGCTTTGTAAGTACCCCAATCTGAAACCGACCTATCTTAGAGGTAGCCTTAGCACCGTTTTAGGGATAAGCTGATAGGCCAGGACCTCTCTAGGATAAGCTATAAATTCCAGGACTACTCTGGTATAAAATTGGAAAAATCGAGAAGCTCGCCAGGCTGAGCCGTACGGATGCTTTGGGAACTAGAGGGGCCTAGCCGTACGGCTGGTTTGAACGCCCTCAGTCCCTATAATAGAACCCCTTGCTGATCATTTCAGGGGGGGAGAAATACACATTAGGGAGGTCACTCTGCTGGAATTACCACAGAGTAAGAGTGAGAGTGATCACAACCAAAAAAAGGAGAGAAGAAAGGAAGATTGGCCATAACCATCATAGGTAAAGCCACCTCCCCCCTCCTTCTCTTCATCTTACTCCTATTTTCTTTCTTATATCTTGGTTATACATGTACTTTACTCTTCATTCATGTAAAGACTTGTCCATTTCAGCACCTTTCATTTCTTGCAAGACTTGTTCCATTATCAAGCACTATATACCTATCTACTACATTACTATCTTGTCCAAGCTATGAGAAGTTCCAAGGTTCCCTCCATACCTTGTATGGAAGAGGTTCTAAACCTAGACACTCATAGACTTGTTGATTGTCATTTACATTCTTATTCATTTAAATGTTATGCTTGTTTGGCCATGATAATCATGAGGTGATGAAACCTTAGTGTTCATCATTTTCCTCTTTGGTTTAGCCTCAAATCCCGCTTTTGGGTCATAAAGATTCAATCTTTATGTGTTATTTTGACTCTTGGAAGGATTTTAAGTCATAAGATGTCATCTTGGTGATAAAGTTCCAATCTTTATTCACCAAATGACCAACTTTGGTCCAAAGGGGACATTCATCAACTTTCTTGATCTTCTCCTATGATTGCTCATGATCACACCGAAATACTTGTTTTGGGGAACCAAGTGATGATCATTTAGCATAGGAATGATGTTATAAAAACTTGTAAAATGATTTCTTGCAAACTGGGATCAAAAACAGTTTGTCCAGCTTCAGACAGAATGCCCTGTTTCTGTTCTGAACTGGACTGTTCTTGAGAAAATTGCCTGTTTTGCCCTCTGATCTTTGTCTTATCACTCAAGGACCCCTTTTTCAGCTGAGTTTCTCAAATAAAATCAACAACAGAACTTTTCCGTTAAATACACACACACACATATGCACATTTTAACTAACTTAGGGAGACTCGGCTTTGTCCGAGGCAACTTGAGAGGACGTAAAAACTCCTCCCAAGTTGTAACCTGACCTCCGAACCTTTGAACTCAAACCTTTGTCATTTTGTTGGTTTAGAATTAACAAAATGTGGCGACTCCGTTAAATTTGACCGGTTCCCGTGTTTGGCGTTTCGCCCCATGCACCAATCGCGTTTCCGCGCGCGGGGCGGGATCCTTACACTATCCCCACAACAGTGACGAGAAGATTCCCTACCATTGGTAACTTCTCAATGAATGGACAAAATCCAAAGGACCTTATGCATAACAAATCTCACGGTTAAGTTAAAATAAAAAATTTGACTAAAATTCTTTGTTAAAAGATTTGCCTTTAGGAATAAGCATTTCCAAATATGCCCATCTGGCGTCATTTGTCAAAAACAATGTTTCAAGCAAAATGCTTTTGAATGATTTTCCAAAATTTTGGACCTTTTCATCCACAATGTGTCTTGAAGGTCACCCCTAGTCTCTCCCCCGGTTTCAAGAAAGAGTGTCAGTCATCCCGTAGAGTTGATTTGACCCAAGTCAAACCTTGATTCGAAATAGTCATTATAGGTTATGAGTTGTCCCTTGGCCGTCCGGCGTGACGTAAGACCATTAGGTTCGGTGAGATTATGTCCCTTGGCCGTCCAGAATGGTGTAAGACCATTAGGTAAGGCTTGTCCTTTGGCCGTCCGGTGTGACGTAAGACCATTAGATTTTGTGAAACTCGCCCTTGGCCGTCCGGTGTGACATAAGACCATTAGGTTATGAGTTGTCCTTTGGCCGTCCGGCGTGACGTAAGACCATTAGATTTCGTGAAACTCGCCCTGGCCATCCGGTGTGACATAAGACCATTAGGTTATGACTTGTCCTTTGGACGTCCGGCGTAAAATAAGACCATTAGTTTATGACTTGTCCTTTAGCTGTCCGGCGTGACATAAGACCATTAGGTTATGAGTTGTCCTTTGGCCGTCCGGTATGAAGTAAGACCATTAGGTTTTGTTAGATTTACCCTTTGGCCGTCCGACGGGACGTAAGACCATTAGGTTTCGTTAGATTTACCCTTTGGCCGTCCGACGTGACGTAAGACCATTAGGTTTCATTAGACTTGTCCCTTGGCCGTCCGGCGTGATGTAAGACCATTAGGTTCGGTGAGATTATGTCCTTTGGCCGTCCAGAATGACGTAAGACCATTAGGTAAGGCTTGTCCTTTGGCCGTCCGGTATGACGTAAGACCATTAGGTTTCGTTAGATTTACCCTTTGGCCGTCCGGCGGGACGTAAGACCATTAGGTTTTGTTAGATTTACCCTTTGGCCGTCCGGCGTGACGTAAGACCATTAGGTTTCATTAGACTTGTCCCTTGGCCGTCCGGCATGACGTAAGACCATTAGGTTCGGTGAGATTATGTCCTTTGGCCGTCCAGAATGACATAAGACCATTAGGTAAGGCTTGTCCTTTGGCCGTCTGGCGTGACGTAAGACCATTAGATTCCGTGAAATTCGTCCTTGGCCGTCCAGCATGACGTAAGACCATTGGGTTTTGTTGTCCCGGAATTCTTTCGTAAGTCTGACCGTTTAGTCAACCCTCTCCCACAGAGCCAATTTGACCATGTCCCGGCAGTCCACTGTAAGTCCGACCATTTAGTCAACCCTCTCCCATAGAGCCAAGTTGACCAATTTGCCAGTTTGTGTAGTTGTTGGGTATGCCCACTTATATCTCAGTTTCAATGTAATAGGATTGATTAGATTTGATTGATCCATCACCTAAGTTTTATTTCATGGACTTTAGACCCACATGTAAGAAGTATTAATACTTCATTTTTTAGGTTGTCCATTGTAATAGAACAGGCTTAGGAATAGGGCAAGAAGATCAAAATTGAAGAAAATCACTCCGTGAATTTGAGCTACACGCCATGCGCCTTACCCATGCGCCATGCGCCTTCTTAAAACGCGTGCATGAGTATTCGCCTAGCATAGCTCATGCGCCTTAGATAAGTCAAAACGCGCATACGCTAAGCGCCTCTCTAGCTCAACGCGCATCATGAATGTTTTTATCACTCAGTGATTTATTGAAGATTCAAAGACTTGAAGAGATTCAAACTTCGCCAATGATCCAACGGTGGTTAAATAACACGTATGCACCCGCATCTAAGGACACATGTCCATAATGGTCATATTTGTGTTATGTGTCTAACGGCTATAGAAGGACACGTGCTTCACTCAATGAGCGACAGCACATCCGTCCTTTTCTCTGACTCACCAAGGATTTCCAACGGCTAGTTTTTAGGGCTCTACTATAAATACCCCATAACTTCAACCATTTGAAGTTGCTGAGTTGCTAAAAGAATTGCTAAAGATTTGCTAAGAATATCAAGAATTTCTCTATCAAGCATTTGTTGAAGATTTGAAGATTGCCTTTGTTATTTCCAGAATTCTCAAGAACATCTTCATAACTTCATCCTTAGCCCAGATCCTCAAGCTATAACACTTTAGTTTTCTCGTGTTCTCAATCTCAAAGATCTAAAGAGCCTTGATACTAAAATCACACACGCACCTCTTTAAGTTTGATCACTTAGATCTTTCTTTAAGAGATACACCAGTTATTGTTGGATTTGTTCTTTCATCGAAATAGATCTTGAGTTAGTGTATAAGCTCAAACGATTGTAATTTGTAACACTCCCTCATTATATAAGATCTCCATTAGAAATCCAAGACTAACCATCTTGGTAGAGGACGTAGATCATTTTCCCGATCGAACCTCTCCAAATAGCTCTTGCTCATATCTTGCTATTTCCTTACAAGTTCATATCATATCTAACTACTTGCTTGTTTATTTATTGTAGATTGATTGATTGAATTGTGTTGTGTTTGTTATATCATTTGCCTTAGTTTCTTATTTCACCCACTTTGAGCCAAAATACTTAGAGTGTGTGTGCGCCCCCTTTATCATACTTTGCGCCTATTTACATTACTAAATTCCGCTGTGCATTTCACTCACTCACTTAGGCGCATATCATAACGCTTACTTGATAAAGTGCGCATTTGCAATTGAGTTTATCAAGGGTACGAAAAGAATTTTAAAACAGCTATTCACCCCTCCCCCCTCTAGCTATTTTTCATACCCTTGTTGCCCTTTGGGACCAACAAGTGGTATCAGAGCAAACACCTTTATAAAACATTTTCGTTTTTCAAGCTTAATAGCTTGGGTGCCGATTCTAAATGGCAAACTCAAAACCTATGGCAACTATAAACTACACTCACGTTCCGGTCTTTGATGAAGATCATTTTGACGTGTGGAAATCCAGCATCTTAACTCATCTCAACTCAATCGATGAAAGACTTCATGAGACCGTGGTTTATGGACCTTACATTCCTATGAAAGCGAATCCAAATTCGCGCACAAATGCTGTTCAACCAACCGTCAAGAAACCAAAAGAAGAATGGACTGAGGAAGAAACAAGAAGAGTTGCAAACGATGGCAAAGCAAGAAACATACTTCTAAGCACTCTAAGCACGGCTATGAAATAACAAGTCATGCATTGTGCTACCGCAAATGAGCTATGGGATGCTATTGAAGATCATATAGAAGGAGACACCGTCTGCAAGGAGAACAAGAAATATGAAGTACAAAAGAGATTCAACAACTTCTCTCAACTCCCCGGTGAACCTTTAAGACAAACTTATGAACGCTACTGTGAAATTATAAATCTATGTATTTCACTTGGCATGAATTTTTCTAACAAGGATTTGAATGTCAATTTTCTCTAAGCTTTTGGATCAAGATACCTACATAAATCCAGCGCTCTTGAAGACGCAGGAACTTTAGATGTATGGACATTAAGGAACCTTTACGCAAATTTCAAAGTTTATGAGCTCAAACTTCAGCGAATTAGTGAAACTGAAGGAAAATCAAAATCCATAGCAATGGTGGCGCAAAGAGAAGAGGCGCATGTTTCTGCACCTGCGCCTACTCATGATGAGAAAAGTTCCGATCGCAAAATTTCTACTTCTGAGCTATTGGACAGGACGATGAAGACTTCGCTTTATTTGTGAAGAGATTCCATAAGTTCAGAAAATTCACCAAGCCCGGCTCAACCAGCAAATTTCAAGGATCTACCAGCAGAGCTCCTCCAAAGTTCACAAGGAGCAGTGACTCAAAAAGAAAAGAAGACCTTGTTTGTTTTAATTGCAGGAAACCAGGACACTTTGCTTCAAGCTGCCCAACTCCAAAATTTGAATATATGCAGAAGAAGAGCAGCCATACTCCCAAGTTCTCTCCCAAATTCACTCGACACAAGGGAATGGTTGCGGAAGAAGAAGCACCAGCAAATGAGCAGAACACTTGGATTGAAACAGACTCAGATGAGAGCGATGAAGATTCCGATGATGGACTCGTTTGTTTGATGGCAAATGATGATGAAGTTGATACTTATGATTCTGATGATGACTTCTCCAAGGATGTTCCTGATATGAATGCCTTGAATAAACCTATCAACAAAATTTGCAGGTTTTCAAGAAGTAAAAAGGAAGAAAGGACCAACCATCAGCGAGCTCGTTGAACAAGGATTTCTCACTCCGGCTCAAAGCGATGGTGGATTGTTATTCTCACGATGTGATCTTAGTGCAAGGAACAAGTTGAGAAAAGGAGCATACATTAGACCTCAAGTTGAACCAACTGCTCCAATCTCCAAAATCAATGATGATGAAGTGATTGCTGAACAAGAAAAATTGTTCAAAAAGGCTGAAAAGGTTCTTTGTTTCATGGATGGATCTTCAAAAGCTAGAAATTATGAATGGATTCTCAATAGTGGATGTTCAAGACACATGACTGGAGATGAATCCTTATTAGAAGATGTCCATGAAGAAAGAGGTCCCTCAGTAACATTTGGTGATAATAACAAAGGTCAAGTTCTTGCATATGGAAAGCTCAAGAAAGACAAAGTGTGCATTGAAAGAGTCTCTCTCGTCGAAGGGCTCAAGCACAATTTATTATCCATATCTCAATTCTGCGATAAAGGATTAGAATGTCATTTCACCTCAACTCAATATCTTATCAAGAATGGCAAAACTGGAGCTACATTACTCACGGGATATCGTAAGACAAATATTTACATTATTGATTTCCATAGTATGAACTCTAGTACTAATCTTTGTTTTGTAGCTAAAAGTGTGAGCGAAAATAGTTGGCTGTGGCACAAGTGCTTAAGTCACTTGAACTTCAAATATCTATCTAACCTCAGCAGGAATAACTTTGTTAAAGGACTTCCCAAGGTTGCTGATCATCATGACAAGAAGTGCGCCGCGTGTCAACTTGGCAAACAACCGAAGAAATCTTTCTCCAGCAAGACCAATCCTTCAACTTCTAGATGTTTGCAACTGCTTCACATTGATCTATTTGGACCAGTCACCACTGCAAGCATTCGAAAGAACAAGTATACTCTAGTTGTGGTGGATGATTATTCAAGATATACATGGGTGGAAATGATGATCTCAAAAGACGATTGTTACGACATTTTGACCACCTTATTTCGACTACTCCAAACCCAAAAAGAAGATGACATCGTTAGTGTTCGATCTGACAATGGAACAGAATTCAAGAACAACGGTGTTGCTCGATATTGCGACGATCATGGGATAGATCACAACTTCTCAACCGCTGGAGTTCCTCAACAAAATGGTGTTTGTGGAAAGAAGAATAGAACGTTGATTGAAGCGGGAAAGACGATGATAGCTGAAGAGAAATTGCCTAAGTACTTTTGGGAAGAAGCTATCAACACAGCATGTTTTACTCAAAATCGTTCCCTCATCAACAAACTTCATAACAAGACCCCGTATGAACTTTGGCGTGGTAGAACTCCCAACATTGCATTCTTCAAAATCTTTGGTTGCAAATGTTATATCCTCTACAACGGAAATGAACATAGAGGTGTAGATACCCCGGGAAACCATGGCTTTAGGCTAGAGCGGTGAATTATCCTAGGATGTCTAACTTGATTTTAGATTGTTTAGAGTCGCCACCTATGTTTTGAGGAACATAAGAAAAACCTATTGATTATAGCCTAAGTTTGATTATGAAAACAGAGATTCTTTGTTTTGAGGTTCGGGGGTTAGATTACGAGATGGGAAGTACCGAAACACCCATCTCGCCCAACTAAAGTTGGTCTTGCTTGATCAAAATCTACATGAATAATAACATTCTTCTTCTTCTTCTTTAAGTCATAAAAAGGGGGGTTTAAAATAGAGTTTGGAATGTACGAGATAACTCCTTAACCAACCTCAATGAGATGAGGTGATCATTAGAGTCATGTCCCAAAATGATTTTGGTGATTGCACATTTGATTAGAGTAAAAGAGAGAGAGGAGATAGAAAGTAGAAAAGAAGGAAAAGATGGACTTTTACCTACAATTTGAAGAACTTCAAATATTGCTTGATGAGATCCTTGGAGAACCTTTAGAAAGTGGTTTTGGTATAGTTTTGTAAGTCAATCTTCGGTCCTTGAAAATGGAGGTAAAGGGAGGTTTTTATAGGTGAAAGAGGGGTGTTTTTGGTGCCAAAACTCAGTCACCAAGAAATCCTTCCGGCAAAATCCTGTAAATTGAGCAAGGGAGGGAATCCTGGCCAGAAATTTGTAACTGACGCCCAGAGGCACGCGCTTCCTGCTTTGGGGGCGGGAGGCGCACGCGCCTGGCTCCTCCTGTCGGAAGCGCGCGACTCAGAGAAGGCAATTTTGACAGAATGGACTAGAAAGTCAGCCCTGTCATTCAGTTTAGTCCCTGGACTTAACGAGTCAGTCAGGAACTTAACGGAAGTGACAGAAACTAATGAGAAACACTTAAAACGGGGAGAAACACAAGATCAAATGTGCAATCGGGGTGAGCGGTCCAAGGCGGGGTGTCTACAAGAGGTAAATTCGATGCCAAAGCCGACGAAGGTATTTTTATTGGGTATGCCAAACATTCTAAAGCTTTTCGAGTTTTTAATAAAACTACATTAGTGATAGTTGAATCTGTACCTGTTACATTTGATGAACATTCTCTCCTTGAGCCACATTTGGCTCCAAATGTTGCTGATGATTCTGTTGAGCTTAATGATACAGGTACTCCTATTTATGTTCTGCCTACATAAGAGCAGAATCTATCAACTCAAGGAAATCCATCAACATCAGTTGCTCCAAATTCCTCATATGTTGAGCCCCATGAGTAATCAGCTGCGCCTCACTCACATGTTGCGCCTCTTGATGCCTCTCAGGCGCCTATATCTTCAGCTGCATCTGGTGTAAACCCAAGTTTCAACTCTACACCGATTCAACCCCCAAATTTTGATGATTTAAAATCTGGTGAAGATGTACCAATTGAAGACCTTCAAGTTACTACGACTCAACCTAACTTACCTCCTGAAATTCGTGAAGTTAGAGGTCACCCAATCAATAATATCATTGGTGATCTAAACGTTGGTGTTCGTACAAGGAGAGCTACAAACTTTGATGCTTACACTGCTTTTATCTCTCAAATTGAACCGAAGATGGCTGATGAAGCACTCCAAGATCCTAATTGGGTTGTTGCAATGCAAGAAGAACTCAATCAATTTGAACGATGTAAGGTTTGGACTCTTGTTCCAAGACCAAATGATCAAGGAGTGATTGGTACGAAATGGGTATTCAGAAACAAGATGGATGAGAATGGAACCATCACGAGAAACAAAGCAAGATTGGTTGCACAAGGCTATAGGCAAGAAGAAGGAATTGATTATGATGAAACGTTTGCGCCCGTAGCAAAACTTGAAGCTATCAGATTATTTCTAGCTTACGCAGCTCACAAGGACTTCAAGCTATATCAAATGGATGTGAAGAGCGCGTTTCTTAATGGTGAACTCCAAGAACAAGTCTACGTTACTCAACCACCTGGATTTGAAGATTCACAATTTCCAAATCATGTGTTCAAACTCCAGAAAGCTTTGTATGGACTCAAACAAGCACCAAGAGCATGGTACGATACACTATCAAAGTTTCTCATTGAAAAAGGCTTCACTCGCGGTAAAATCGATACAACTCTTTTTATTACCAAACATAATGGTCATAAATTACTTGTTCAAATTTATGTTGATGATATTATATTTGGTTCTACTAATGAATTGTTGTGCAAGCGTTTTGAGAAACTAATGAAGAGCAAGTTTGAAATGAGCATGATGGGAGAACTCACATTCTTCTTCGGGCTTCAAATCAAGCAAATGAATGAAGGCATATTTATCAATCAAGCCAAATATACAAAGTACTTAATCAAGAAATTTGGACTTGAGAACGCCAAAGCATACGATACTCCAATGGCTACCGGCAACAAACTCGACAAAGATTTAAAAGGTAAACGTGTTGATCAAACGCTCTATCGAGGTATGATTGGCTCACTCCTTTATCTTACGCTAGTAGGCCTGATATTATGTTTAGTGTTTTTGTTTGCGCTCGTTATCAATCTGACCCTAGAGAAGCACACTTAATTGCTGTGAAACGTTTTATAAGATATCTCTCCGGTACTGTTAACCTTGGACTTTGGTACACCAAAGATTCGAACTTTAAACTTGTAGGTTATTCAGATGCGGACTATGCAGCGTGCACAATTGATAGGAAAAGCACAAGTGGCACTTGTCATTTCCTCGGATATCGACTTGTGTCATGGGCAAGTAAGAAACAAGCTTCAGTATCTGTCTCAACAAACGAAGCTGAATATATCGCTGTGGGAAGTTGTTGCTGTCAAATATTATGGATGAAGCAGCAATTGGTGGACTATGACATAATCGAAGAAAATTGTCCCATCTACTGCGACAACACTTCAACGATTGCGGTTTCTGAAAATCGTGTCATGCACTCCAAGACCAAACACATCGACATCAAATATCACTTCCTCAAAGACCACGTGGAGAAAGGAAATATACATTTGGAACACGTGGGAACCGACTATCAAGTCGCCGATATTTTAACGAAAGCACTTGACGCGAAACGGTTCATCTTTTTGAGAGGTGAAATGGGTATGCTTGAACTCAACTAAAATTCATTACAGTTTTGTCAATACTAATGATTTTATGTTTTGTTGAGTTATATGAGTATATTAGGTTCAAATGATAAATCATTTCAAGTTTCAAGGAAACTTTACGCGCCCTAAACTTTATGCGCGCCCAATACTTTTGCGCGCCCCACACTCTCTGCGCGCCCAATTCCAACGCGCGCCTAGCATTCAATGCCTTGTAAGTCATTCTGCGCGCCTAGATGAGACTATGCGCCTCTTTATGACTGCGGCTCAATCAATGCTACCATATTAACTCCCTCAATGATTGAGCGCTTTAAAGTTTCACAAGTACCAGGTATGATTGTTCTCATTTATTATAGGAATCTTTGTCTTTTGACATTCCATTAATTGTTCAAGGGTACTTGTGCAATTAATTTTTCACTCGTTTTACGGTTTTCAAAAATTTTATTTTCTGGGGATTTATTTCTTGCACCACAAACTTACACCAAAACAGATGTTTTTGGGGTTTGTGCAAAAATTAGTCAAAATTGCTCATACACTTAAAGGGAAAGTGGAACAGTTTTTCCCTTACCCAAAATGTCACATCAAAGTACTTTGGGTCATTCAGCATTAAATAGCCATCATCTCCAAAAATCCCTCATTAATGCTTTGTCCTTTTTAGCCATAATGAGCCGAAATCTTGTTTCCCCTCATTAAATGCCCATCCTTTCAACTTCTCATCTTTTTAAATTTTAACCCTATTATTTCCTTATTTGTGCTAAATTTTTTCTCCCTAACCTATATATTTCCTCTCTCTCTCTCTCCTTCATCATTACCTCTACTCTCTCTCTATCCGTTTCTCTCTCTTCTTTCTCTCTCATTTTCATTGTTTCTTTCTCATTTTCGATTCTATATATATTTATGGATCCTAAACGATCTACAAAGACAACCCAAGACGAAATGTTATGAATCTCTAACCCTCAAACTCCTTATTTTCGAATTATTGTCATTTTTTTTCGTGTTCTGGGTCTCTGTTCTTCGTCTTTTTCAAAAACCCGGATCATATTTTTCTTGATAAATCTTGTTTCGGTGCTCCGTTTTCAAAATCGTTTGTTAGGTTATGTTCGTTTTATGATTTAGAATCTTTAAACTAAACTTTTCAACGATCAATGCACTATATTTTGCGAATCTGAAAATCTTAGATTTTTGACTTTTTGAATTTTTGGATCTTTGAATCCATTTTCTGGATTTGTTGTTGATTTCTACTTGTTTTGATTTACATATTTGTGATCCTTGTCTTCTTGCGGTCATTTTGACATATTGTGTGCTTGATTTGGTGAAGTTTCATGAATTATGTGTTCTTGGTGTTCTTGATGTTCTTCAAGCACTCAAGCATGTTCTTCGTGTTCTTCGCTATTTTTGCATGACTTGGGTTTCAAAATTTTCAAAACTTGTTTTTCAAAATTTTCATATTTTGATTCTTAAAACTTACATATGCATGTTTGATATGTGTTTGTGTGTTTTCGTGTGTTTTTATACTTAGTATGAATTTTACATAAATATGCGCCTGAGTGTTGATTTATGCGACTAGTCGGTTATGCGCCATATGACTTTATGCGCCTTACTTGATTCATGCGCCTAATAATTGTATGCGCCCTATGCAAACACAAATGTTATGCGCCTCAATCAACTCATGCGCCTAGAGACATTATGCGCCTAAACATTTTATGCGCCTAAATTATACTTAGTCAAATTCTTGTGTTTAATTTTTACTTAGTATATTTCATAGAACCATTTTATGCGCCTTGTATTTTTATGCGCCTACAACATATATGTGCCTAATAATAGTATGCGCATGCTATTGTCCTGCGCCTATTCTATACTTAGCCCCATTTTATGATTCTATGCGCCTTATACACTCCTAATATACATCATTGTTTTGTTTTCAGGATCCTGCTAATTTCAGACCCGGTGAGACGATAGATCTTGCTGAGCTTTCTCTTGATCCAATGGGGCTTGAAATTCTTTCAACCATTCACTCCGCTGGACTCACTCCATTATTCACGCTGGAGCAACCATTCTATTCTCCGCTCCTTGTTGATGAATTTTTCTCAACAGCATCTCTAGTTGAGACTCCAGCAGACGGATTCGTGCTCTACCGGATTTGCGCCACAGTTCAGAATACTCCTATCACTATCTCAACGGGAACAATCAAGAATATAGTAAGCTTTAGCACTACTGGCCCTCAGGGTGTTTCTGGTCAACTGAACTCTTACTCAGTTGCGGCTCAGAATACAGTGGCGCGTACTTATCTCAATGTCCCTACTCTTCTGAATAACATCAAGAATGTTGAGATAAAGGATGGTGGTGATCTGCTCGCCCATATAGCGCATCTGGTTGATACTTCTATTGTATTCAAAACTGGCAATGTGAATAGATTCACCGTAGAGCAGTGGGAGTATACTGCTGCTATCATGGGAAAAACCAGATTGAATTGGCCTCAGATATTGTTCAAAACATTATCTGACCAAATTGATAAGTATAACAAGAAAAAGTCTGAAGGGAAGACGAAGTTCATAACCCACTGCAGAATACTCACGAAGATATTTCTCACTTATCCTACGCTTGCTGATTTCCTCGCTCAGAACCCAGCTTATCAAACCACTGAAGTTCCAATTTTTGGGAAAGACAACCTTGTCTTGAAAAGGCGCAAGAAGCGCATGGCAAAGCGCGCGCCTAGGGTAAAGGGTGCTCAGTTGGTTGATGAAACCACTGAATCAGATGAGGATGCAGATGGCGCAGAAACTGAAGCAGTACCTCGCGCAGAACCAACAGTTGTTCCAGGCGCAGAAAAAGGGAAAGGAAAAAGGGTTGCTGAAGGAACAAGCAAACCCCCTAAGCGCCCAAGAGTTGATACTGAAGATGAGAAGGAACTGAAGCGCGCAAAAGAAGCCAGTAGACTGGAAGCGCAGAAGAAAAGGGATGAAGAATGCAAGTTAAAACGGGGCTGCTGACTTATCCAAGTCTGAAAGGCGCAAAGGTGCAGGGTCTAGCGCTGATGTACGCGCGCCTGCCACTGATGCGCCTCCTACTGTTCAAGCGCCTATCAACACTCCTGCTAATCTAACTTATGAAAGTCAAAGTCTTAAAGACCAAATATCAGCTGATTTATTTGGTGAATTTAGTGAAGATACAGCTCAAGGGGAGCCAGATCCGTTAAGGCGCAAATCACCTTCTGCGCCCCCTACTATTTCAGTGGAGCCTACTTCAAGTGATGAATATTTGCCTTCTCCTCGCGCTCCTACTAAATCATCTCCTGTGCCCCGTACTTCTCATGCGCCTCTTCCTACCACTCCTAATATGAGTGTTGTTATTTCACTCCTACAGCAACTCCAGCAAGGCCAAGCTCAAATGAACTCACAGTTAGAGCTTCATACTACCATGCTTACTCAGCAAGCTGATGAGATTGCTACCATTAAGGGGGAGATGAAGCGCATAGATGCCAATATCAAGGACAAACATTTCCTGACTCCTCAACAATGGAATGACGCTATTGATCAAATGAATAAGATTTTCAAAGGCACTCTTGCCTCCCTTCATGAGCGCATAGATGGTGGCATCAAACTCACTGATGGCCAAGATTTCATTAATGCTATAAGGGAGGTAGAGTTGAACATAGCGGGTGATATAAGGAAGTTGTTTGAAATGGTGGCTGGAGATAGTCAAAAATTGCTGAGTGTGGTTGATAAACTCAAGGAAGTTAAGGATGAGCTAGAAATCCTAGGTTTAACTGTGTATGGTGCTGATCCTGGCGCAGAACCCAAAGCTTCTGAAACTCCTGCGCCTCCAGCTCCTGAAACTCCTGCGCCCTCTTCCAGCTCTGCTCCTGGCGCGCATATTGACATTAATTCACTGCTTTCAAAGATTGAAGTTTTGAAGGAATTAGTTGTCACTCACTTCAACGCCGCGCATTCCAGTGCAGACAGCCGCGCAGATAGAGTTTCCGCTGATATACTTACTGCTCAAACTGCTGTTGAAGCTAACTTTCAAGCCTTCACTGAAAACTTTTCACAACAGCAGTCTATCACTCAGCGCACCATTGATGAGTACCAAAACATCAATGTGAGTTATTTGCGCTATATCAGAGATGGTGTCACAGATACTCACGGTGTAATAAACCGTTGTCACCAGCTTTCCAAGCAAATCCAGTGCTCCGTCTCAGAAATTGAAGAAGGATTGAAGGATGAAGACGCGCCTCCAAATCCCTAGTTTTTCTTTGTTTGTAAGTTGTTAGAACTTTTTGTGATTAGAAACCTATTAGTGATTTAGTGCTTACATGTTTTTGCACCTCTTTTGATTTTGTTCTGTTCAATACTTGTAATCTGTAACTCCTACATCCCAAGTATTAATGAGAACAAAGCATCACGTTTATCTCAAACTTTGTTCACTCAAACTTCTTGTTTGTAGAACATTGAATGTTGTTTAAAATCATATGCATCATATTTAAACTGCTTCATATTTTATGCATTGAGTTTAAACTTTGTTTAAACACATCTCAAAAACTGTTGTTTCTATCTTTCCATTTGTAATGCTTTATCCTTATTGGAATAGATTAGAAATCTATATCTTGGACTAGTGTGTGCATTAACTTGAGACATGATTTACCAATATCATTTCTTTGGACATGTTTTTATCAAGTATAATGTTTGTCCCTGATATAGTAGGTAATGGCATCAATCAAATAGGGGGAGATTGTTGGGTATGCCCACTTATATCTCAGTTTCAATGTAATAGGATTGATTAGATTTGATTGATCCATCACCTAAGTTTTATTTCATGGACTTTAGACCCACATGTAAGAAGTATTTATACTTCATTTTTTAGGTTGTCCATTGTAATAGAACAGGCTTAGGAATAGGGCAAGAAGATCAAAATTGAAGAAAATCACTCCGTGAATTTGAGCTACGCGCCATGCGCGTTACCCATGCGCCATGCGCCTTCTTAAAACGAGCGCATGAGTATGCGCCTAGCATAGCTCATGCGCCTCAGATAAGTCAAAACGCGCATACGCTACGCACCTCTCTAGCTCAACGCGCATCATGAATGTTTTTATCACTCAGTGATTTATTGAAGATTCAAAGACTTGAAGAGATTCAAACTTCGCCAATGATCCAACGGTGGTTAAAAAACACGTATGCACCCGCATCTAAGGACACCTGTCCATAACGGTCATATTTGTGTTATGTGTCTAACGGCTATAAAAGGACACGTGCTCCACTCAATGAGCGACAGCACATCCGTCCTTTTCTCTGACTCACCAAGGATTTCCAACGGCTAGTTTTTGGGGCTCTACTATAAATACCCCATAACTTCAACCATTTGAAGTTTCTGAGTTGCTAAAAGAATTGCTAAAGATTTGCTAAGAATTTCAAGAATTTCTCTCTCAAGCATTTGTTGAAGATTTGAAGATTGCCTTTGTTATTTCCAGAATTCTCAAGAACATCTTCATAACTTCATCCTTAGCCCAGATCCTCAAGCTATAACACTTTAGTTTTCTCGTGCTCTCAATCTCAAAGATCTAAAGAGCCTTGATACTAAAATCACACATGCACCTCTTTAAGTTTGATCACTTAGATCTTTCTTTAAGAGATACACCGGTTATTGTTTTGGATTTGTTCTTTCATAGAAATAGATCTTGAGTTAGTGTATAAGATCAAACGATTGTAATTTGTAACACTCCCTCATTATATAAGATCTCCATTAGAAATCCAAGACTAACCATCTTGGTAGAGGACGTAGATCATTTTCCCGATCGAACCTCTCCAAATAGCTCTTGTTCATATCTTGCTATTTCCTTACAAGTTCATATCATATCTAACTACTTGCTTGTTTATTTATTGTAGATTGATTGATTGAATTGTGTTGTGTTTGTTATATCATTTGCCTTAATTTCTTATTTCACCCACTTTGAGCCAAAATACTTAGAGTGTGTGAGCGCCCCCTTTTTCATACTTTGCGCCTATTTACATTACTAAATTCCGCTGTGCATTTCACTCACTCACTTAGGCGCATATCATAACGCTTACTTGATAAAGTGCGCATTTGCAATTGAGTTTATCAAGGGTACGAAAAGAATTTTAAAACAGCTATTCACCCCTCCCCCCTCTAGCTATTTTTCATACCCTTGTTGCCCTTTTTGGATCAAGGTTCTCTTCACACCTAGTGTGTGATTATGGGGTAAAACCTAAAGATGATCATGGTTTGTTACATTTTCATGTTGATTTTGTTTTATTTGGCCATAAGAGTCATGATTGGGGGATAAAGTTCCAATCTTTATCACCCCAACCATGATCTAGCCATAAATCACCAAGTATGGGACATAAAGATTTGATCTTTATATTATATTTGTGTCCCTAAAGGTTTAATCTTGTATAATAAGTCCATTTTGGTGGTAAAGTTTCAATCTTTATCCACCAAAATGATCATTTTGGTTTAAATGCCATGTTCATCAACTTTTCATAAATTTCTCCAATGATTGCCTTTGATCACACCCAAATCTTTGTTTTTGGTGTTCTTTTAATGATCAAAGTGCATAGGAATGAACTTCTCAAGGTTTTGTTGTTAATCATAAACTGGAAATCAACATTCCAGTCCAGTTTCAGCAAAGATGCTCTGTTTTGACTGAAACTGGACTGTTTTCTGATAAACTGTAAAAATGCCCCGGAGAGCCCTCCCCATCCGTACAGCTACTTTGGCCGGGGAGGGCATTTTCCAGTTTCTTCCTTTCCTGACCAGAAAGTTTGCAAAATAAACCTTTTCTGTTAAATAATTAACTGGTTTTGTCAAAACAGTCAGTTTCTCCCATTTTGAAAACACACACACACACATGCACTTTCGTTAACTAACATTAGGGAGACTCGGTCCTATCCGAGGTGACTTGTGTGACGTGAAACTCTTCCTAAAGCGTAACCTGACCTCTGAACCAATGGAATCTCTAACATTTTCTTTTGTTGGGTTAAATAATTAACAAAAATGGCGACTCCGTTATTTTTTAGCATGTTAACCGCGTTTGGCCTTTCGCCACCATAACTCGTCGCGTTTTACGCGCGGGGGCGGGATCCTTACAGATGGTTCTCTCAAAAATCCTAGGCTCTCTCTAGACAATTATAGTGCAGCAACAAATGTCGGTGATCTGGCCGAACCTATTGTGGCAGACTCTGAATTTTGTAGTGATGATGAGATAGGATGTACTTCAAAATTCATTAATGATAGTAATTCTTCTTGTTATATGTTGTCATTAAATTAAATATCTTTAGAAGCCTCTCTTCTAGGAGATTGTGACTTTGGTCCACTTAAATCTCCACCATTGTCTATCGCCGAAATCCTCCCAGAATCTGCAAAGATACCACAATCTCCGTATAACACACGAGCAGAAATCAACCTACTCACAAGGTCCGGACAGATCTATCAGTCAGACCCCAAGGGTACAAAGAAGGTCTTCAACAAAGAGTCAGAGCAAGCAAACCCTAAGAAAGAGGATCCCATCCTCACGCAACTCAAGCAAACTCAAGCTCACATCTCTCTTTGGTCTTTGTTCACCTCATCTCTAGCCCATCGCCAAATACTCGAGAAGAACTTGGCCGCCACTAAGGTCCCATCAGATACGACTCCTGAAAATGTCACACAAATGATCGGCAACATTCACTTCGGGAATATCATTACCTTTTTGGAGCTCGACAAACCTCCATTTGGCATTGATCATAATGAACCTCTGCACATCACTGTCGAAATCAGCGGGAAGAAAATCCCTCGAGCCTTTGTGGACAACAGATCCGCCATCAATGTACTGCCGTCACAGATAATGGACGTAGTGGGTGTAGATGCAACTACTCTAAGACCCTCCAAAAAAAAAAAATCAAAGCTTACGACTCTACATGCAGATCAGTGTTGGGAATTGTTACTCTACCCATCTCCGTGGGAACGCAAACTCTGTCTACGGATTTCCAAGTGATCGACATACCGTCCACCTTCACCATCCTGCTGGGACGCCCTTGGCTCCATAAGCCCAATGCCGTCCTGTCCTCCTTACATCAGTGTGTTAAGTTCCAGTCAGGGAAGTGACAGTTATTTACAGCGACCTAGTAACAGCACAAGGCACCGACACGAAGGGAGTACCTGTATTGCAAATTCAGCATGAAGAAGACCGCACACTCTTTAGTGGCTTCGAAATAGTGGCACAAGCTCAGATATGTGATGACGATCTCACCAGAACTTCTGATAAAGTGCAACCTATCTACAAGATACTTCGAAACATGGGCTTCATACCAGGGCTGGGGTTAGGTAAGAACTTACAAGGACCCACTCACTTAACAGAGGAGGTAGAACACAAAGGTCTGTTTGGGCTAGTATACCTGCTTACTCCCGCTGATAAGGCAGAGCAGACTCAGATAGAGGTACTCAAGAAGAAGCAACTCCCTTATAAGAAGTTAGACATAAAACCCTATCGCCTATCCCTCAACAGTTACTATGTCAAATAAGGTGAAGAGTATTCAAACTTTGAGCTCGGAGAGCCATGGTTTGACCACAACGGAAAACTACAGAAGTGTTTCGAGATTTTCAAAGATGTCGAGAATGAGTACTGCATCAAAGTGAACAAAGACCTGACTTATGATACGGAGTTCGTTTCCCTCGATGAACCTTTAGTTGGTGAAACCAAGGAAGCGGAACCATAGGACGGCCAAGATCTGTTCCAAAACATGAGCCTAGAAGATGACATTGTGGTTGTTATTGAAAGCGGACCTGTGACTACTGCTATCGAGAATCTGGGGCTGGTCAGATCGTCCCCTAGAGAGTCATTTCCCCTTAGGTCAGTTAGGTCTCCCTTATTCACTTATAGGTTCGTGTCTCCGTTTAAGTCTAGTGACTTCAAGTCAAAAGACTACGATGTAATCGCAAACGCTGTCTTTCCCCGCGCATTAAATGAAAATCTCAATATTTCCGAGTATCTCGCTATAGCCACTCTTATAAATTATAAATTGACTAATAAATCTAATGATATACAAATAGTTAATAACGATTCATTAAAAAGATGCAGAAACAAACAAACTAAATGATAAATACATTCGAGAAATCTCAGA
The DNA here is from genome assembly GCA_026119855.1 of Campanula takesimana. Taxonomy (NCBI): domain Eukaryota; kingdom Viridiplantae; phylum Streptophyta; class Magnoliopsida; order Asterales; family Campanulaceae; genus Campanula; species Campanula takesimana. Next base: position 186,016 of record JAOWBW010000438.1, on the reverse strand, counting down.
GCAGGTTATCAATCAAAGGGAAAATCAGGCCCAAGATGCCGATGAGGTGTTAACATGTGTGAATCTAGGAAGACAAGACAAGCCGAAGTGGACTCAGATTGGGAGATTTTTTCAAGGCGAAGAGCGAGAAGCGCTGACCAAGATACTCATAGAATATGAAGACGTCTTTGCATGGTTTTATGACGATGCCCCAGAAAGAGATTGGGAACAAATGATAACACCAGACATTGGGTCAGCGAAGCAAGCAATGCCGCCAGTTAAACCCGATTGGTCACCTCGCATGCCGACGGAAATAGAAAAACTGCTACAGAGAGACTTCATCAAGTTCGTATTTTAGCCAAAGTGGTTGCTCAATGTTATCTCCACAAAGAAGTACAAAAGGAAGGTGACGGTTCACATAGACATAATGAGTCTCAACGAGATGAGCCATAAACATAGGTACCCTCCGTTTGATATAGACTCACTGCTAGCAGCTGCCGAAGACAGAGAAGTTCGATCGTTCCTCGAAGGTTTCCCTGGTAAAAATCAGATACCGGAGCGGTACAGACAGACGAGAAGTTACTCTTTCAGACTCCATGGGGTTCTTATTGTCACGCCAATCAATTCTTGGAATGGAAAGGCATTGGTATCTCTTACCATGTGCCAGAGACAACATCAATAGATTCAGACGTCTACGTAGATGACCTGGTGATACACTCCAAGAGACCTTACGGCCGACACATTGAGGATTTGAGGAAGCTCTTAAACATTCTGAGAAGGCAGAAAATTCCCCTTGACTCAAACAAGTGCAGATTTGGTACAGTTCAGACAAAGGCTTTAGGGTACAGACTGGGACAGAAGTTTGAAGCTGATATCGATAAGATCAGACAGCTGATAACAATGTCACCCCCTCACCAAGAAAGTGAAAGGATCAAACTCATAGGTCTATTGCACTACATCAGTCGCCTCACGATGGCAGGAGACCCGGTCCTTAAGGAATTACAAGATTGTTCAGAAGTGGTTTGGAATCAGAAATGTGAATTGGCTCTAACCCAACTAAAGAGCCACTTAGTGAATACCCCATACCTACACTCGACGCACGGGAGTTATGAATCACAAAACTCCGTTCAGAAGTACACAAAGTTAGGCGTACCTACGTCTCAGATCTTTGAACGATTGAAATGCAGAGGAAGAATGAGCCCTCTACAAAAGCTATCATTACTATCTGAGCTACCACCATTGTAACCCTTCACACCGGGACGACATTGCTCATACAACCAAGACGAAGTCCATGAGACAGACGAGTGCTACGTGTTACAAAGAGACATCAAAGCCCTCATTAACAAAAGGAAGCTTGGTTCAACAGAAAGGAGAATGGCGGTACGTTGTGAAGAGAACCAATTTTGAACGACGTTACGGATACTACTGCGGCCTCCTCCCAGTCAAAGTTTACAAGATCCGCCGCTACTACAACTGACCACTACGGTCCTTCTCCACAAGCGGCACTCTCCATCAGCGACACGCTCCATCAAATGGTCTTCTACAATGGCCGTCCCCATTGTAAAATATATATATATATATATATATATATATATATATATATATATATATATATATATTATCATTATTTCTCTCTACTTCCCCCCTTCTATCTCACCTTTCTACAATTAGAAATGAACTACGGTGACCTGAGCCCCCTATCCCTACTTGTAAAAGGGGAATGTAGGTAGCCTTCAAAGGTGCGGTCTAAAAAATAAATAAAAATTCAAATCTGGTTTGAGCAAATTCAATAAAGCAAACAATTTGTTTATAACTAAAGCAAATCTCTATTTCCACAAGTCACTACACGTTAACATTTATTTGATGAGTCTAAGCTTGAAAGAACCTACGAATAAATAACCTGCTGTGAAATTTAAAGAAACTAAAACTAACTAAAATCTATACTATATGTCTGCAACGGCTGTGGTTGGATACTCGGAGTCACTCCTCCCCTTCCTCCTCCTCTTCTTTCTTCGGTTTCTTGTCTCTTCGTCCTCGTCTAGCCTGTCTAGTAGGATCCTCAAATAAAGCCTTCCTCAACTGAGTCACCCCCCTTGGGCCTTCTCTCCTTCTTTTCCTCTCAGTAGGTGCTAGCTGAACCAACTCGGCCTTCACCTCACGTTGTAGAGTCTCCTCCTCCCTTAAGCGTCTACTCGAGATATAAGGGATCACCACCCTACGTCTCAGTCATTTCAGATTTTGTCTCATATCACCCAAAGTCGTCTGGTACCAGTCCAAGTATTCTCGAGACAGAAGTATGTAATATGGTCGATGTATACAGAGAGTGCTGGGCATGAGAGCATAGACCAATACCGCTCCAACACCACTGCAACCCCGGTGTTCATAGGAAGTATCCTGGCATTAACCCTGCTGCAAGTCTCATTCCATAAATAAGGTATAATTTGAGGCATCCCGTACTGACGGCACACCCGCACTGCATAGTAATAAGTGGTCTCATCAAAGGAAGGAACTCGAAAAATGCAAAGACCAGCTTGGGCCCACCGTGCTCTGATAACCCCCCAATGAGGTACTATCCATTTAATCTAGGCTGTACCCATTTGCGCCAGATATGTCATCCATGCAGGCTGAGTCATCCCTGCAAATAGCTGCCTTACTCGCCTACTCTGACAAACCCAAGGTGACACTGCCCCAACAGGTTCCTCCAAAACATGAAATCTCTCATGCAGCCACAAGATTAGTAGTCGGGTACTCCCTCTGGTCATCTTGTGAGCTCCTGAGGCCAATTCCCCAATACCGTGAAAAGTCTCCCTAAGCAGACAAGGGATGATACTGCGATTGGCTCGAGCCTGGTCCACCATGTCAAGACAACCCATCGTAGCCACTCCTACAAAAGGCGGAAATAATATCGAGGCAATTAGACAAAGGGACAGACAATCCAGAGCCGTGTCAGACTCCATCGTGCTATTAATGAATCTAATGGGAAGCCCACAGATATCGACATCATCGTCCAAGAACAAGTCCCTAGCCTCTTCAACAGAAATTCTTAGCAATTGGGAGACCCGAAGTTCTGAAGGCACTTGGTACTGTGGCATGGCTACCCTATCCGTCACTCTCGCACCACAAAGAGCCGCAAAGTCCTCATACGTTGGAGTGATTTCATTATAAGAAAAATTGAAGACATGATTCTCAGTGTCCCAGAACTTGGCAGCAGCACGAATCATATTCTCATCGGACTTAACTCTAAACAGGGACCAGAGACAATTAATCCCGAATCTCCTATCAAAGGACGCACGAGTAGCCTTGGAAAACTTCCTAACCCAGATCTTCAAGCTCTTCACAAAGTAGGGCTGCCTCTCTGCAGAAATCATGGGGTGTGTATCCATCAGAAAAGCATGGAAGAATCAAAATCTAGAGCAAAAGAAAGAAAAACTGATGTATGCCTCGTCTATCTGCGCAGACTGCTGATTAAATAGGATAGGGAGTTCAAGTCCTGATCGTACAAGGAAAAATATGAAGAAAAGCGTGTCAGACCAAGGATTAGCCGCGCGGCCAGTCTTTCCCCATGGTTGGCCACGCGGCCACATAAGCCAGTCCCGACAGATTTACAAGTCCGTCCCCATCAAACGTCAGAATGGACCCATCTCAGACATTTTGAAGGTCACAAGTCACAAAAGAAGTCCGATAAAGAGGGTGGAACTGCTTCATAGTGTGTATAATCCCCATCTTACCCCTAGGGCTCATGCATTCTACTAAACGTAAAGACATGTAAATAAAATACTAATTAAATACATATAAAAGAAAATAAAAATATTGTACATAAATATATCTGTTTGTTTCTCTCTCTCTCTCTCTCTCTCTCTCTCTCTCTCTCGCTAACAAGTGCAGGAATAAAGACTACATCTAGTCCGAGTTAGAATCCTCAATCTCAACCTCCTCCTCCTCCTCCTCCTCATCATCATCATCATCATCACTGTGGCCCTTTTGCTGTACATAACGGGATCTACCGACTCCTGAACCTCTGCCTGTCACCGACCTCCTACGGGCTTAAGATGAAGAAGCAACCTCCATAGGCGATCTCTCCCTGCACTGCAGTGGTACTACATCCTCTTGACGGCAAGTACAAGCGGCGGCCAAGCTCCTGAATAACCGCTCAAAGATATTGCCTCTACGGACAGATCGGATATAAGCCTCCCAAGTCACCTGGGGCAGACAAACGTAATTATGATACAAATCTGAAGTACGTATGTGCAAGACAGAAATAAAAGGATATCATACCGTAGCTCCAAGTGGAGGAAGTTGGGCCCTAGTAACCTCATCAGCCTGAGTCGGAGTCAGATCAAAGTCCACCTCAACACCGCCCCACTACATCCTAATGGAATCTGAGAACCTCGGCATATCCATACCATATCTAGCCCCTCTACTCGAGCTAGCCGGATAGGCACCAGCTTGCCTCCTGGCCAACACCTGCGGACTCACCAGCACATGCTCTAAAAACCACTCATAGTCAGCCCCACTCTGGTATAAATAGGCCAGAGTCCTCACTCGGTAGTCACCGCTTGTCCTCAGCCTAGCCGGATATAGCATGTTCCTCGGTGGCTCAAGCGGGGCCCACAGTGCAGTATGTTTGCTATGCTGCCTACAGACTCTCTCGCCAAGGTACATGGCGTCCTCAATCAGCCCCGCCAATAAGCATCGGGAGGCAATAAACTTCTGGGCAAGACCAAACCCTGCCAACACCAGATCCGACCAAGGAAAGAACTGAAAGTCCTCATGCAGCGGACCACTCAACCTTGAAGTAAAAATCCCCAAATTGGGAGTCTTTCTGGCCTTGCCACGGCCCTCCAACCGGTCCCTCTTTGCCCAGAACCTCATGACTGGTACCTCCTTAACCCCCTGCACGCTAAAGGGAGCAATGTGGAACAGCTCGTAGACCCACACATGTGGAAAGAAACATCATTTCAGTCTATACAGTTCTAAACAAAAGACAGGCATGGAATGACAAGTGAGTCAGAGACATACCTTAAAAGCAAACTGAAAATAGTCAAAAGACGAGGTACTGGACCTCGAGCAGACATCAAGGGCCCGGTACATCTCTACTAGCCCAGCTCCGCCACAAGAGACCCGACTCGCCTGCTCCAGATCAGCCATAGCACCCAACAAAGAAAATCAGCAAAATATCCCTGCACTTGGGAATACAGTCTGTGACAAGCTATACCATAGGATAGCTCGCACCAGACAATCAGTGTCGTTGATGCCCTAAAAAAAATCTCGGATAGCCTCATCCACTAAGGTCCTCAAGCGACCTGCCTCAAATCCATTCCCTTTCACACCCTTGCCAAGCGGCATCCCAATCAACTCAACCTGACGGTGTGGGTCCGCAGACAGAGACTCATCAAAAAGTAGCTCCATATCCGTAAATATGAGCCCAGTGATAGCAGCAAAGTCAGTAGGGCTAATAGTCACCTCTCCCCAGCTGAAATTGAACATGTGAGTAGTGTCCCACCAGTACTCCCTCATCGTCTCAACTAAACCCATCACCTTTTGGGTTCCCTCCACGGCTTGCACCGCATCAAAAAACGGACCGAAACCAAGGGCCTTGATTCTCTCCTTCACCGCACCAGCCGGCATCAATCTCTGCCATATCTCTACCACTGCCACGAGAGTTCATCCTCTGCAGGTAAACACAGCAAAGGTACATTATCCAACTGGCAATGTAAATTATGTGCTATAATTGAAGTGTACGTGCATGCTTTAGTTATTTACTTGCGAGTGTATTTACCGTCCCCAAAATAATCAACAATCTCAGAAATTAAATAATCACAAACGATTAATTAATTTAACGCAGTCTTAAAAATAATACGACAAGTATGAATAAAAGACATCAAATACCCAAAAGGAAATAAAAAGCGAGATCGTTACCTCCTTCGTCTCCATCAGCCTCCCGCCAGACCAATGTTTGTCAGGGCCTACGTACAAATCAAAGTGCTGTCCCATCGTAAAATGCCACTCATCAGGACGGAAATTTCTAGAAGCCATCCTCGCCGTCTGTTGATGTTGCTCCTCTTGTTGAGGTGGTTCCTCACCTCCACCTTGTTCGAATTCTTTCCCCGCACCTTCACCTTGCTCATAAGGTTGCTCCGCGCCAAAAATATATTGAAGATCTATCGCGATAATAATAATAATCTCTCAAAAAACCTCTCTTTTTCTCTCTAAACCCGTCAAAGAAGAAGAAGAAAAGTGAAGAAAGCAATAGCCGGCGGCTGTTTGTAGGGTTTGTCCAGCGAAGGGACTAGCCGCACGGCCAGTGTGTCCGAGCGACGTGGCACGATCTCAAACCTCCATCTCGCGCGCCCACCAGTGATCCTCGTCAACGAATTCCAGTCAATCAGAAGGACTGGCCACGCGGCCACTTAATCCACCAGGCGAAAAATTTACATTTTAGCCCCTCAGTTTGCTTGTTTATCCAAAATTAGCACCCGCAGGCAAAATTTAACAAAATTTGGTCTAGAAGACCTCAATAATTTCCAAAAAAATCAAAATTTGGTTCGAAAAACCTCAATAAATTCCAATATGAATAATCCTTGGTCCGGAAGACCTCAATAAATTCCAAAAAATCAAATTTGGTCCGGAAGACCTCAATAAATTCCAAAATTAATAATCCTTGGTCCGGAAGACCTCAATAATTTCCAAAAAAAAATCAAAATTTGGTCCGGAAGACCTCAATAAATTCCAAAATGAATAATCCTTGGTCGGGAAGACCTCAATAAATTCCAAAAAAAGAAAATTTGGTCCGGAAGGCCTCAATAAATTCCAAAAAATCAAAATTTGGTCTGGAAGACCTCAATAAATTCCAAAAAAATCAAATTTGGTCCGGAAGACGTCAATAATTTCCAAAAAAATCAAAATTTGGTCTGGAAGACCTCAATAAATTCCAAAATGAATAATTCTTAGTCCGGAAGACCTCAATAAAATACCAAAACAATCTATAATTAAAGGTTAGAAACGTCCGTAAACCCCTAAGTTATGATTGGAGGTGGGAAACGTCCGTAAACCCGAAGGCGGATTAAGGAAACTGTCATAAAATCCTTAAATAACCAAATCAATTTATAATTGGAGGTTGGAAACATCCATAAACCCTAAAGATTATAATTGAAGTTCGGATGCATCCGTAAACCCTTCATGTTAACAAAGTTATTAGGCGTAACCCGTGCGAGCTCTATACAATCGGTGTTACCGGTTACCAAATTCTGCGATATTGAGGACTATACCTCTCAAAGTACCATAGTTTATCGAGAAATTATTCGATTACGCGCGCTCTATAGGAAGTTAGAATCCATCCCTAATTCTGTTCTCGATTCTTAAAACTTCTTGTGGTACCGTGTGTATGACCTCTCCTCCTTTTCCCAATAGAGTCCATCAGCAACGACTTTATTGCTCTACGATGTTTCGCTTCTTCTCCTCCTTTCCCCAATAGAGTCCATCTGCAACGACTTTATTGCTCTACGATGTTTCATTTCTTCTCCTCCTTTCCCCAATAGAGTCCATCTGCAACGACTTTATTGCTCTACGATGTTTCGTTTCTTCTCCTCCTTTCCCCAATAGAGTCCATCTGCAATGACTTTTATTGCTCTACGATGTTTCGTTTCTTTTCCTCCTTTCCCCAGTAGATTCCATTTTCAACGACTTTATTGCTATATGATATCTCGTTTCTTTCTCCCTCATTCTCTCGAACTACGATTGGCTTGATTCCCTTTGGATACATAGGTAGCCTGACATAGGTTCAGGCACCCGACCAACCTGGTCACTTTCTTACCCTTCTCTCACTCGATTTGGAACTCATGTTTCAAATCGGTTCCTTTCTTAATCGACGACCCTCCATGCCTTGCAAGAAGCGTCGCCGAGGGGCTACTGTTAGTACCTAACCTAAAAATGACTTATTAGGTATTCTAGAACTCACAAGGACCTCCCAGGTATTTACAAGCTGCGCAGGACTTATCCGGAATTCCCAAAAAGCCCAGATAAGATATTCTCGACTGATCGGATTAGGGATGAAAGATAGACGTTATCTAAAGAGTCCAGATTGATCAGAGCCTTGGAAACCGTGTTAACCTCTAGGTTTGGCCGAGCGGCCAGTCTGGGAGGGGCCGGGTGGCCAGTCCTTCCAGGTCAGAATCCCTATAAATAGGTGACCTCAGCTCATAATTAAAAACAACAGATTCTTTCCCCGAGTTCTATAGCCTAAACTAACGGCAGAACTCTCTCTCCAAGCCTTTCTAACAATCACGAAGGTCCGGCGAATCTGCGGAAAAGATTCAGCTTTGTTTTTGTCAAGATTGGTAAGGATTCTATATATTTTCTTAGTTTAGATCTGATTTATGCTAGTTTCATTATGTTTATAAACCTATATTCATATGATTCATAACGTGTTCTTCATGTTCTTACTAGAATTCATAATATGCTCTATGACTAGGGTAGCGATCTTCATGTTTATGTGTTATCTCATAAATTTTCATGATGTTCTTATTATTATACTAGATTTACGGCTTACCAAGCATAACATGTTAGATCTAATCTTTTAATCCCTATTCATATGCATAGCCAACGATGATCCACGAGATCTAGGAACTACTTCTAAACCCTAAACTTTAGGTAATTATTCCCATGATCATTAACTCTCCTATGATGAATGTGATGACTTCAAATTAATCTTATCAATGGTATAATCATTGTAACGACCCCAAAATCGGGTACTAATTTTGGCCATAATTAAGTATATGTGTGTATTTTATGTTGCATATAGTTTTTATGCATATCATTATTAAGGGGTATTATGTGCTAGTTGTACTAATTTAGGTTAGGAAACTCTTTAGTACTAGTAGGAACCTTAGGGGCCTTAGTTGAAACTATGGGTTAAGGGTTTATGTGTGCAAAACCTAAGTTGAGGGGCCTTATTGTGAATTGGGGAAGGATAAACCCATTCTCTTCCTCCTCTCTCCAGCACACACTCACAATCACACATTCCCTTTCCCCTTTCCTAGTTGGTGTAGAGAGAGAGAGAAGTTCTTCTTCCTAAATTCTTCAATTTGTTTCTCATTTCTTGGCTATTTCAAGAGATTATTGCGTCAAAATGTGTTCTGGAAATGGAGAGGAGCATTTGAATCTGAGTAGAGTTCATTTTCTTCATCATTTAGCTTAACTCAAGTAAGTTACTAACACCCCCCCCCTTCTTAATAGAAATTTCTCATATAGTATGCATGTGGAGATTTATGTGATAAATTGATGTTTTGTGATGAATATTTGGAATGTTTGGTAGTTTGGTACTTGAATTTAGTTCTAAAGGTCATTAGTGGTTAGGGCTGCCATTAGAAGTTAGTTTTCTTGTTGCTGGTTCATTTGAGTGCTTTTAACTATCAATTTTCGGAGGAACCAAACCCAGGAAGAGAAAAACCCCAAATTTCTGAATCGTCGAAGGGGGCGCGCGCTCCCTTAAAGGGAGGGCGTGCGCACCCTATCAACTCCCTTTAAATCAACCTTCTGACCAAGGAGGGCGTGCGCACCCTTTTGGTGCGGGCGCGCGTCCCTCTTCATCATATTGAGTATTTCCTTCTGTAACTAGGAGGCGCGCGCACCCTTTATTATGGGGCGTGCGCTCCCTTCCGTGTACAAGTCCTCAGCTTCATATACTTGTACATTTCACAGACAATCTTCGATAGTCCATAACTTGTCCATCCGGATTCCGTTTTAGGCGTATAAATTATCGTTGGAAAGATCTTTTTGAGTGCTACATGATGAGTTGGTTTTCTGAACCTGAATTAAAGTTCAAATAGTGATGAGGTTCAGGTTATCACCCTAGGTTAATCCGATATGAGTTTTATGAAACAAAAAGGGTATGAATGATTCGTTAATGATAGAGTTTAAGATGTTTACCCGTGTGGGAGTTAAATTGGTGTTGTATTGTGGGATTTCCTACTTTGAAATCCTTGTGTTGAGATTGTTTATATTGCACAATGTTGTTGAACTCTTCATGATAAATTTTATCATCTTTATGACGTGTTTGGCATGATTCCCTCTTGTGGAATTATGTACAGTTTGTGCAATAGTTTAGAAAAGTCCAGCTGGTATGTTGTGTCGGGCAGTGTTAGGGATTATAATGGCACACGAGTCAAGTTCATTATAATGTCTCACTGGTCTCTGTTACCCACTAATTGGCCATAGTTGGGTCAGTCTTTTCCCATTGTGGAATTTTAGCCTTGTTTTGGGTTACGACATTGTGTCGTATTCCCCCCGTTGTTGACTAATTTGTTTGGTTCCGAAACCCCTGCTTCATTTATTGAAGATGATTTGTTGATGCGGTTTGTTGCGGTTTGTTGAAGCTTCAGATTTTATACCCTTACAGAAACCCTTGACTCAGTATCCTTTGTAATGTGTTTAATTCCGTTGCTTGACTATATGGTACTTGTTTATTATCCTTTATGTTGTTATGCATATTGCCATGCCATGTAGTGCATTAGTAACTTACTGAGATTCTTTCTCACCCCTTTCCTTTCAAAGTTGTTTTTCCTTAACCCCCCCAGGAAGCAAGTGATAGTTTGTTGTGAGATCGTATGCGGCTGAGATTTTTCGAACAGGTTGTCTACTTTTGGGGTAGTTGCTCTACGGAGCATTTTTATATTCTTGTTGTGAGGACTTTGATTGTATCGAGATATTTTAAACTCTGTACTTTGGGTTGTTGTTGTATTATACTTAAGAACTATAGCTGTAAGTATGATTCAAACAGGTTGTTAATATTATGACAGTTAGTCGATCAAGTGAAATTAATATATATTTATACAGGCTTCGGTTTCAGGGTTGATTTTTAGCAAGGAAAACGCGCCTGGTTCGAGGTATCAAATAGGACCCCGGAACTCGGGGCGTTACAGTTGGTATCAGAGCATTGGGATTATATCTTGAAAGGGGTAAGAACTCTGATGTTGAATGAGTTTGGATACTCATATATTACGATTGGGAGTGAATAGAAAAACTAAGCTTCCTTTGGGGACAATTAGTTGCGGTTGTCATTGAGAGTTCGTGGGACAGGATCCTAGGAGATTTTGCAAGATTAAGTTAAAGATATGATTCGAGAACGAATTCCTTTAAAATGGAAGAAAAGGTAAGACCTCAAAAAATTATGAAATTCATTCTTGGGGTTTAGTCACATGTTTGGATCGTTAGTTATCATCCAGTAAGAAATATTTTGTTTTATTTGGGGTTTTACTACTATAAGGTTATTGGGTCAGTCAAGGAAGTACAGTTTAAATAGGGTTTATATTAGTATGAGATGTATGAATGAGCGGTTGTATTAAGGAATTTTGATATAGTAGTTACTTTGGTATATAAGTTGCATATTTGGGATAAGGATAAAATAATAGTGTGATATTGATGTTGAGTGTTCTTACTCTTGTGGTATACAAGACATAAGACTGGTGTTAAAAGTATTGATTCCATTGGGGTTAGTTGGTTTGAGAATCGAGAGTGCGAGTTTTGAAGACTTAAGTGTATATATCTCGTAAAATGGACAAAGTTTCGTGCTATATACACATACTTGTCCTCATTTTTGGATTTATATTGAGGTGTATTTTCAAATACGAGACTACGTAATTACTGTTGGAGTAGAGATCCTCAAAGGAACAAAAAGGAGAATTCCAGGCGGAGGGAGCGAGCGGGCGCTCGGTGACCAGCAGGCGGGTGCTCATTTGGACAGAAGGTTGGTCCTTCGGAAAATCCATATCGAGCGGGCGCTTGGGGTAGTCCAGGCGGGCACCTGGTCCGCTGACGGGATTTCGGGATTCTTTTCTGTTTAGGTTTAGATCTTATTCCAGGGCATGTATTTAAGCAATGTTCCTCCCCCAAATTCATTGTAACTTCAGAATAACATATTATAGTGCAAGATCCTGGCTTGGTAGTGCCCCCAAACGTAGTCAAACATATTGATGAACTGGGTAAACAATTTCTGTGTCTTTTGCTATGTTATTTTCGTGTGCTTTGTTTGTGTGCCATTATTTTCTTGGGGTTATTGCTTGGGTTGTGAGAGTCTAATCCACAACAACTGGTATCAAGAGCTCTGGTTGGAGATCAGGGTTAATCGATAGATTGGTTTATCGGACGATTGGGGTTTGTCAAGCAATCAAGAATGGGCAAGGATAAACAAGCCGTGGAGAAATTTGATGGTTCTGACTACGGGTTTTGGAGGATGCAAATAGAGGATCTCTTGTACAACAAAGATCTCTATAAGCCTCTAAAGGGAGTCAAGCCGAAAGGAGAAAAGCAAGAAGATTGGGATCTCATGGATCGGAAAGCCCTAGGGGTGGTTAGATCTACTTTGTCAAAGTGGATCGCGAAGACTACCAAGAAGGCAAAAACCACAAAGGAGCTATTGGATTATCTTACTGAGAGATTTGAAACTCCATCTGCTGCAAACAAAGTTGATTTGATACGCAAGATGGGTAGTCTCAAGATGCAAGTGGGAGGATCCTTAGCTAAACATATCGATGAGTTTATGGATGTTATAGACTCATTGACTGCGTTGGATATTATGTTTGATGATGAGGTTCATGCGTGTTTGTTGCTAGCGTCTTTACCAGGAAGTTGGAGTGGAACGGTGACAGCGATCAATGCTTCAGCGGGTAAGAACAAATTGAAGTATGATGATGTTAAAGACTTTCTGTTGGGCGAGGAAAATCGTTTGAAGAAATTGGGGACTTCGTCTACTTCGGGATCGGCCATAGCTACTACTAGCAGGGGAAGGCCGGGTACAAGTAATAAAGGGAGAACTGAATCAAGGGAAAACGTAGTGGGTGGTAAGGGCAAGGCCGTGGAGATCAGAGATAAACCAAGGGTCGCGAAAGGATCGGTGCAGTGTTATCATTGCAAGGAGTTAGGACACTACAAGAAGGATTGTCCCAATCGTGGGGGCAATTCGGTGAATGTGACAGTCGAAGGTGATGATGTATTGGTTCTGAGTGTTAGTAGTGCACTAGAATCATGGGTGCTGGATTCGGGGGCATCATTACACTCTTGCGGGCATGCAGAAGAGTTGGAGAATTATACTTCCGGTGATTTCGGTAAGGTCTATCTGGCGGATGGAGAGCCTTTGGAAATCAAGGGGAAGGGGGATGTCAGAATAGGAGCATCAGACGGGAAGGTCTTACATCTACATGGGGTCAGACACATTCCGGGTTTGCAGAAGAACCTGCTATCAGTTGGGCATTTGGATGAAGAAGGTTACAAGGTAACTTTTGGCTGCAGGAACTGGGTTATTACCAAGGAGGATTCTGAGATCGCTCGGGGTAATAAAGAGGGGACATTGTATTTGGCGAATAACACCAAGGATAGTATCGCGGTGGCGTCAGCCAAGGGTGATACGGATTTATGGCACTCTCGATTGGGTCACATGAGTGAGAAGGGGATGAAAGTACTTTGCTCAAAGGGAAGACTACCGGGTTTGAAGACAGTCGACGTGGGGATCTGCGAAGATTGTGTGTTTAGCAAACAGGCGAGGAGTAATTTCTCGAGGACAGGTAGGGCTTTGAAAGAAGCAAAGTTGGATTTGGTCCACACGGATTTATGGGGGCCGGCCCCACTAACTTCTCTAGGTGGTGCATCATATTACATAACCTTTATTGATGATTCGACAAGGAAAGTCTGGGTTTATTTCTTGAAACACAAAGATGAGGCATTCGAGGTGTTTAAGAAATGGAAGGCTTTGGTGGAGAATCAGACGGGACTTAAGCTTAAGTGCTTGAGGTCAGATAACGGAGGGGAGTATGAGCTCGGGGAGTTCAAGAAATATTGTGCAGCGAATGGCATTCGCATGGAGAAGACTCCAAAGGGCACACCACAACACAATGGGGTTGCAGAAAGGATGAACATGACATTGAACGAGCGGGCTAGAAGTATGAGGTTGAAGTGTGGGCTTCCGAAGACGTTCTGGGCATATGCAGTTGACACGGCAGCTTTCTTGATCAATCGGGGACCATCGGTACCATTGGGGAATGAAATTCCAGAGGAAGCATGGAGTGGCAAGCAGGTAAATCTGTCCTTTCTTCGCATATTTGGCTGCGTTTCATATGTTCATATTGATTCTGCTGATAGAACTAAGTTAGATGCAAAATCTGTAAAATGTACGTTTATTGGGTATGGCGGGGATGACTTCGGGTATAAGTTTTGGGATGATCAAAATCATAAAATTATTCGTAGTCGAGATGTGGTATTCAATGAACAGGTATTGTATAAGGACAGAAAGGGGAATCTGATGATATTAGTTCAGAACCGGAGGTTGTAGAGGTGGATATTCCAAACTCGGGTAGGAGCAGGACGGTTCATGATGACCAAGGTTAGGGGGTCACTGAAGATGAACCACATACTCCAGAACTGGATATTCCGCTGCGTAGATCCAGCAGATTGCGTGGATCACCTGACAGGTATACTCCTTCGAATTACTATTTGTTGTTGACAGATAGTGGTGAACCGGAATGTTATGCGGAGGCTGTTCGTAGTGCACTTTGTGATAAGTAGAAAGCTGCGATGGATGATGAGATGGACTCATTAAAGGCCAACAAAACATGGGAGTTGATTAAACTGCCTAAGGGGAAGAAGGCATTGCATAACAAGTGGGTTTACAGGATCAAGGAGGAAGCAAATGGCAGTAAGCGTTACAAGGCAAGGTTGGTTGTAAAAGGGTTTCAGCAGAAATACGGTATTGACTACACCGAGGTATTCACTCCTGTTGTGAAGATGACCACTATCAGAATGGTTCTGGGCATAGTAGTAGCAGATAATTTGCTGCTGGAACAGATGGATGTAAAGACGGCCTTTCTTTATGGGGATTTGGAGGAAGAAATTTACATGGTACAACCAGAGGGTTACTTGTCTAAGGGTAGCGAGGAACTGGTTTGCAGGTTGACTAAGAGCTTGTATGGCCTTAAACAAGCTCCTAGGTAGTGGTACAGGAAGTTCGATGGATTCATGCACGATATTGATTTTATCAGATGTGAGGCGGATCATTGTTGCTACTTCAAGAACACGGACAACGGGTACATAATCTTGCTGTTATATGTGGATGACATGCTAATAGCGGGATCTAGCAGTAGAGAGGTAAACAGATTGAAGGCTCGGTTGTCAGACCGGTTCGAGATGAAGGATTTGGGGGAGGCCAGAAAAATCTTGGGCATGCGGATTGACCGGAATAGGGAGTCGGGTAAGTTGGTTCTTTCACAAGCAGAATACGTTGAGAAAGTCTTGGCAAGGTTTTGCATGGAAGAGGCGAAGCCAACAGGGACACCATTGGGTATGCATTTTAAGCTATCCGAGAAGGACTCACCTAAGGGCAAGGAGGAGCATGACAAGATGGAGAGGACTCCATATGCTTTGGCAGTAGGGAGTCTAATGTATGCAATGGTGTGTACAAGTCCGGACATTGCACATGCGGTGGGAGTAGTCAGCCGGTACATGGGCAATCCAGGGAAGCAACATTGGGAAGCGGTTAAATGGATCCTGCGTTACTTGAAGGGTACTACTGGTAAGGCTCTGTGTTTCTCAAGCAAGGATGTCATGTTAGCGGGTTATGTGGATGCGGATTTGGCATCAAGTGATCTTGACAAGAGGAGAAGTACCACAGGTTATGTTTTCACATTGGGTGGTACGGCAATCTCCTGGGCTTCTAAATTGCAGAAGATCGTAGCTCAGTCGACTGCAGAAGTAGAATATGTGGCAGTGACCGAGGCAAGTAAAGAGATGGTATGGTTGCAGAACTTCTTGGGTGAACTTGGGAAGATGCGAAGTGGTAATGCTCTCTACAGTGACAGTCAGAGTGCAATACATTTGGCAAGGAATCCGGCGTTTCATTCTAGGACAAAGCACATTGAACTGAGGTTTCATTACATCAGGCATCTCTTGGAAAGGAAGATCTTAAGGCTGGAGAAGATATTGGGATCGGAGAACCCGGCTGACATGTTGACAAAGGTTGTAAACCTTGATAAATTGAAGCTATGTATAGCTTTAATGGGGCTTGGAGAATAGGAGAGGAGGAAGGCACTACCATGATCGAGGTGAGCACTACGACGACACCATGGATGAGTTGAAGACGGATACGGAGTTTGTATATGCGGTTGATCTCTAGTTGGGAGATTGTTGGAGTAGAGATCCTCAAAGGAACAAAAAAGAGAATTCCAGGCGGAGGGAGAAAGCGGGCGCTCGGTGACCAGAAGGCGCGCGCTCATTTGGACAGAAGGTTGGTCCTTCGGAAAATCCATATCGAGCGGGCGCTTGGGGTAGTCCAGGCGGGCGCCTGGTCCGCTGACGGGATTTCGGGATTCTTTTCTGTTTAGGTTTAGATCTTATTCCAGGGCATGTATTTAAGCAATGTTCCGCCCCCAAACTCATTGTAACTTCAGAATAACATATTATAGTGCAAGATCCTGGCTTGGTAGTGCCCCCAGACGTAGTCAAACATATTGACGAACTGGGTAAACAATTTCTGTGTCTTTTGCTCTGTTATTTTCTTGTGCTTTGTTTGTGTGCCATTATTTTCTTGGGGTTATTGCTTGGGTTGTGAGGGTCTAATCCACAACAATTACTACCTTATACAGGAGAATATCCTAAAAGAAAGTATATTGAGGGGCATAGCAAAGGATAAGAAAACAAAATCAATAAAGCCGAGTTTAAGGTATTTCAGAAACAGATTTGTTAGTCAACTTGTGCGAATTAACTGTTCTGATCCAGGAAGTTCCAGAAGGCGTGTAAGCATTCTTTGGATATATCTATGTGTCTACTTTCATAGGGAAAAATCGGTTTATCGTTTTGAGCTCTAGAATGGGAGAAAATGAGTTTTTGGTGCAGAAGGTATAATCTGCCAGCATGACGGTTTTTAGCAACTTTTTGTTTTCTTAGTTCATGTATTGGCCTTATTCATGTATTGTCTTTGGAATGGAGGAGTGTTCCATTTAACCTATATAAACTCGATTGTGATCGAGAAACACTCAGATCTTGGAATGTGTTTTAAATCTTTGGCATTTATAGAAGATGGATTTCATCCTTGGTTGTTTATAACCCTTGGTGAGTTATGAAGAGCGTTGGGTGTTTATCCCTTTTAAACACTCCACTTGTGTTTCTCCTTCTCATTATTTTTTTCATGTTTCGGTATCACTAACGGTATATATAAGAAACCCGATAGGATTGTGGGCGCTATCATTATAAAGGTTATAAGTAGATCTAGTGATGTCATCTATACAGGATATTGGATTGTTAACCGATAAGTGGTATGGTCTAGTTTTCTATGTGTCACGAATCTCTTGTTTACCATTGATTAGTGGTGAATATTTCTATACTGGTATGTAAGACTTGGCTTAGAAGCATAATGGTTGTATATATGACGTTACCGTTCCGTATTGGAAATCAGGAAACAATTAGCACAAGGTTGTGTTGGAGGTTTAGATTATTTAGTTGACGATAGAACGTCTACATCAAAACTGGGAGATGTATACATTAATTGTGAAATCTTGGGTATATGTTATAATGGGGTAACTTGTCGCTTGATCGATAGAGAACCTGAGTTATATGATGAGTTAAAGATAGGTGTGAGTAAAGTGATTCAATTCCTGTGTAGTTCGGGAACTTGATTAAATTGTGATTAATCATAATTGGTTTATTTTAAATCGGGTTTAAGTAATTCTTTTTAACCTAAACTGATTAACTTTTCGAGATCTTTCCGTTTGAGTGATTCTTTAATTTTAGTTATGTATAGAACAGCCCCAAAATTTTGGTTATTGTGCTATCAAAGTATTTACAAATTTGGGAAAATTAGTAAATTTCAAATGATTGTAAGTTATTCATTTTAAAAGGGAATTTGATGATTCAAGTGTGGATTGGGTTTTAATAAATTCTTATCTCCTCCACCCGAACTTCGAATCAGTTTATCCTTGGGTTTAAATTGGATATTTTCAGAGGACTCAACTAGGTAACTAGGACAGATTATTACTTGTATCTTATATTGGTGAATTATTCAATTTTTCAAGTGGATCAGTGGTTTAGTCGATGTTTGATCGATAAGTGACTATTATTAATGGAAGGTCAAATATGAGGATATATTGAAAGATAAATTCTCATACTAGGTATGATTATTATGAATTCGGGGTTATATCATTTACATGGATAAATGGTCAGGTGGTATTGAGGAATGATATATTCAAACCATAATTTGATTTTAGGGTTGAATGGCTTAAGGACATATTGGCATACACCTAGTCGTAAACTGGGAATTAAAATCAATGTGTGATTATAATGAAATTACTTGGAAGAAACCATGATTTGAAAGATCTAGCAAGAGTTAGATTATGTATTATTCTAAAGGAGTTTGCTTTAAGCATCTTTAGTGTTCTCTACAAGTTGAAGCAATATATAAAAGGGGATACGCCTATTCTTGGGATTTTCTTGAGTTAGTAAGGATTGATAAATGAGAAATTAGTTAATATTGAAATGGTGATTGATGATAATTTCGGTATTGATATTGTTTGTGGATGTAGCTAGTCTTACTGTTATCTTAAAAGGTATGACCGGTGTTAGTGTTTTCTTGGATAATGATGCTTCCAAATAGAAATTGAGGTATGTAGCGATTCAAGGTGATAAAGTATTTACAAATACTTCGAGGATTAAATCCTGACAAAAAGGAATTATTGATGATTTGGGATTGATTGCAACTTTATTAAAATTGCTTTAGTAGATTATATTTGTTTATGAGATCAGGTTCGAAATGTTATGGAATATCAATATTCGTTGGATATATTCTCGTAGCAAAGCTAAATATAAGAATGCAATTGAGTTGAGGAATTCAAAGAACATGACTGTATTATGCTTTATCATGTGTGAAAGATGAGTGTATTAGTGGAATCTTGAACGCGTATATGAGTGTGTCATGCTGGATATTGCTGAATGAGGTGATGTATAGATTGTTAATACGTAGGGATGAACTGTAAAAGTAAAACTTATGGGTGTGGATGTTTTAAGGATTGATTGAGAGTGTAAAGCTTATCAGAGATAGATCATTTAAGATTCAGAATTGATATACAGATGATGCTGATAACCTAAATTGAGATCTTAAGGTTAAGTGAAGGATTTAGTTTTGAAGGAGTTACCTAAGAATAACAATCCTGAACTGAAAAGAATGGTAGTCATGAGAATTTGAAATTTTTGAAGAAAGAGGAAGTTGATCATGGAATGACATTTTAGACATCTTTAACATATGTCCCTGATTTTATATGAAAAATGAGTCATGTATGCTTGAGTTGGAGTCTACTTCATCATAACTTTATTTTAGCTGTGAAAAAATTATTTGTAGAGAATAGTTGATTCCAAGGAACAAGTTTTGGGTATAGCTATCTCATGAGAAAAATACTAAAGAAAATTATGAAATTGATGTGATTATATAAGGAATCGATGCGCAGCGGAAAACTAAACAACTTCAGTGGTTGATGAATTTTATGAATTCCCTTGGGCATGTTTTCTCTAGTTAAGAATAGAAGTTTCTGGGTTTGTAAAAGTGGGATACTGAGAAAATTGTTAGGAAAAAAATTGGTATTCCTATTTACTGTTCTGCTGGTGTAGAGTATACGTGAGATATGTATATGTTTCACAAGTGTTGATTTATTGAATACAAATTAATGGAAACTGACATTGGAATTTAAGTGTGAGATATTGATAATATGCTTGGATTAATTATTTATTCTAAGCCATATAAAGAAATTAGGAATTTCTTTGACTTATTAACGGCGGGTTGTAACGAAAGACAAATGGTAGTCAAATTGTTGTCAAGGTAGAGTAAGAGATTTGTATCTCCTTGGGCTCCTCTAATTGGGTATGATATTCGTATGAGTATACGCATGATGATGTGTTATTATGTTGGTAAGTATATTTAAATTTCGGGACGAAATTTCTTTAAGGGGGAGTGAATGTAACGACCCCAAAATCGGGTACTAATTTTGGCCATAATTAAGTATATGTGTGTATTTTATGTTGCATATAGTTTTTATGCATATCATTATTAAGGGGTATTATGTGCTAGTTGTACTAATTTAGGTTAGGAAACTCGTTAGTACTAGTAGGAACCTTAGGGGCCTTAGTTGAAACTATGGGTTAAGGGTTTATGTGTGCAAAACCTAAGTTGACGGGCCTTATTGTGAATTGGGGAAGGATAAACCCATTCTCTTCCTCCTCTCTCCAGCACACACGCACATCACACATTCCCTTTCCCCTTTCCTAGTTTGTGTAGAGAGAGAGAGAGAAGTTCTTCTTCCTAAATTCTTCAATTTCTTCCTCATTTCTTGGCTATTTCAAGAGATTATTGCGTCAAAGTGTTCTGGAAGTGGAGAGGAGCATTTGAATCTGAGTAGAGTTCATTTTCTTCATCATTTAGCTTAAATCAAGTAAGTTACTAACCCCCCCCCCTTCTTAATAGAAATTGCTCATATAGTATGTATGTGGAGATTTATGTGATAAATTGATGTTTTGTGATGAATATTTGGAATGTTTGGTAGTTTGGTACTTGAATTTAGTTCTAAAGGTCATTAGTGGTTAGGGCCGCCATTAGAAGTTAGTTTTCTTGTTGCTGGTTCATTTGAATGCTTTTAACTATCAATTTTCGGAGGAAGCAAACCCATAAAGAGAAAAATCCCAAATTTCTGAATCGTCGAAGGGGGCGCGCTCTCCCTCAAAAGGAGGGCGTGCGAACCCTATCAACTCCCTTTAAATCAACCTTCTGACGAAGGAGGGCGTGCGCACCATTTTGGTGCGGGCGCACGCTCCCTCTTCATCATATTGAGTATTTCCTTCTGTAACTAGGAGGCGCGCGCACCCTTTATTATGGGGCGTACGCTCCCTTCCGTGTACAAGTCCTCAGCTTCATATACTTGTACATTTCACAGACAATCTTCGATAGTCCATAACTTGTCCATCCGGATTCCGTTTTAGGCGTATAAATTATCGTTGGAAAGCTCTTTTAGAGTGCTACATGATGAGTTGGTTTGCTGAACCTGAATTAAAGTTCAAATAGTGATGAGGTTCAGGTTATCACCCTAGGTTAATCCGATATGAGTTTTATGAAACAAAATGGGTATGAATGGTTCGTTAGTGATCGAGTTTAAGATGTTTACCCATGTGGGGGTTAAATTGGTGTTGTATTGTGGGATTTCCTACTTTGAAATCCTTTGTGTTGAGATTGTTTATATTGCACAATGTTGTTGAACTCTTCATGATAAATTTTATCATCTTTATGACGTGTTTGGCATGATTCCCTCTTGTGGAATTATGTACAGTTTGTGCAATAGTTTAGAAAAGTCCAGCTGGTATGTTGTGTCGGGCAGTGTTAGGGATTATAATGGAACACGAGTCAAGTTCATTATAATGTCTCACTGGTCTCTGTTACCCACTAATTGGCCATAGTTGGGTCGGTCTTTTCCCCTGTGGAATTGTAGCCTTGTTTTGGGTTACGACTTTGTGTCGTATTCCCCCATTGTTGATTAATTTGTTTGGTTCCGGAACCCCTGCTTCATTTATTGAAGATGATTTGTTGA
The DNA here is from genome assembly GCA_026119855.1 of Campanula takesimana. Classification (NCBI taxonomy): domain Eukaryota; kingdom Viridiplantae; phylum Streptophyta; class Magnoliopsida; order Asterales; family Campanulaceae; genus Campanula; species Campanula takesimana. Next base: position 164,438 of record JAOWBW010000438.1, on the reverse strand, counting down.
TGCGGTTTGTTGCGGTTTGTTTAAGCTTTAGAGTTTATACCCTTACGGAAAACCTTGACTCAGTATCCTTTGTAATGTGTTTAATTCCGTTGCTTGACTATGTGCTACTTGTTTATTATCCTTTATGTTGTTATGCATATTGCCATGCCATGTAGTGCATTAGTAACTTACTGAGATTCTTTCTCACCCCTTTCCTTTCAAACTTGTTTTTCCTTACCCCCCCCCCTCAGAAAGCAAGTGATAGTTCGTTGTGAGATCGTATGCGGCTGAGATTCTTCGAACAGGTTGTCTACTTTTGGGGTAGTTGCTCTACGGAGCATTTTTATATTCTTGTTGTGAGGACATTGATTGTATCGAGATTGTTTAAACTTTGTACTTTGGGTTAGTGTTGTATTATACTTAAGAACTATAGCTGTAAGTATGACTCGAACAGGTTGTTAATATTATGACAGTTAGTCGATCAAGTGAAATTAATATATATTTATACAGGCTTCGGTTTCAGGGTTGATTTTTAGCAAGGAAAACGTGCCTGGTTCGAGGTACCAAATAGGACCCCGGAACTCGGGGTGTTACAATCATTATTCTAGGATGCGATCATCTTGCATGTTTCTTTCTCCTCCCCCTTCATTATGCATGATCTCACTTCTTCTCTCTATTCTGATTATGTGCGAACTACATCGACCTGAGCTTCTCAAACGAGAGGAACGTAGTCAATCTTCGGATCCGGTCTCAATCACTAACATACTACTAACACATTCATCATGATAGAAAGTCCGATCTATCGGGCGATAGGAGTGATAACTGTGTATTCTTCTCTTATCGTAAATTGACCCCCGAACCCTCTCTGTTAGCTTTTCTCAATGTTTTAGCTCGATAAAAACAACGTGGAGACTCTTAATAGGTTAAATGCCAACTTGAATATCATAATCCCATAGATAAGATAAAATAAGATAAATAATAAAAAAAGACTTCCCGTGCGTTGCCCGCATTCGGAAAGGGGTATTCACACCTTGAAAGAAAGACTAGCCATTTGAAATACTTGGGGTCCAAGTTGAAGGACAATGAGCTGTTGAATTATGATTGGAGCTTAGTCTGAGTTGTCCTTTTGTTGCAGAGTAGTGGTGGTCCCACTGACAGTTGTATTCAAATTTGAAATTTGAATTCTGCAACATTCTAAACTAACCATAGTTTTGGACATAAGTGAGACCATGGTTAAGCTTGAACAAACTTTGATTGCTTGGACATCTTCACCTGTGGTCAAGAAATGCCACGAGGCTCACGGTCAAGGACCTGCGGTCAGGTGATTCACGGTCAAGACATTGACCACTAAATTTCCAGACATAGAAAATTTTAAGACCTATCCATCTAAAGCCTATACTACTAAGGTGGACTATTCAAGAAATGAAGTTTTAACAGTTCTTACAATATAACCTAAAGTCCACAAAAAGTAAAATTAGGTTATGGGATCAATCAAATTTAGGTAATAGGAGTGTTTTATAATAAGCATACCCAACATAGACCCATAACATCCAAAAATATAACTGTTATGCTAATGTGCATGACTTTAGAAATATCAAAGGGCATTCATGAATTAATCCATACATGAATAATGTGCTTCATAGATTATGATAAACATGAATTACTTTAATGTTTAGGATAAGATGATGACTCTAGAATTATCCTAGTTCAAGTATAGATAGGCTTGTAATATTGATGGAAATCATCAAGTTGTGAAATAATCAATCAAGTTCTCTCAAATCTTTCTCCTTTCTACTTGATCTAAACCTCTAATCCTACTTGTTTTGGAAGAGAGAGAGTATAGATTAATTTCTGCTTTATTCCAAAGATTGAATGAGAATGGGTTTGTTTCAGTTACAAAAAAAAAAAAGGTAGTGCATAGGTTGTTCGGTTGGGGTTATGAGAAATAAGACGTGATAATTTTCTTTTGTCCGTAGTGCTCACTTTGCTTAAGATGCTCTTTGCATTTTACATAATTTTATTTTGATGGTAGTGCATCACTTTTCCTTAAGATAAGATGCCCTTTGCATTTTGCATTTTGCATTTTGCATTGACATAAGCTCCAAAAAGTTTTATGGTGAAGGGGATCCCATCAACAAACTCTCATTTTGACTTGCTAAGCGACATTAGTTCTTTACACATTCACATGGAGACATGGAGTGCAATGTTAGTGAGGAAGTACGCTTCTTGGTCTTTGCGGATAAACTAAATAAAATTATTTTCTAGCTAAATATTCTGTAGAGAATAGTTCATCGTTTGAGGCTTATACACACAATAGTTTTATATAGACAATAGTATGTCATTTCCATCCGTGATCAACCAAATAATTGGAAAGTAGCTCAATTTTTGTATATATCTTTTACACTCTCGTCCTTGAACACGGGTACACCCATGATTAGGGGTGGCAAAATGGGTGTTTTGGGTGTATCCATTAAAGTTCAAATATCCGGATATCCAATGGATTTTTAACTTTAATGGGTAAACCCAAAACACCCATTTTGCCACCCCTACCCATGATTAGAGCGTTACAATTACCAAGTGGTTTCATTTTTCCACTTTTCACCCATTTTATAGTGTCACATGTCAATGGCACGGGTATAGAGTACTAGTAATTCAACAATTGATAAGACTTAACCTAAAAAAATATAGTAATATATGCGGTTTGGTGGTTCGGTCTAGCGGTTTGGTTTGGTTTGGTTCAGTCTAGTTTGGTTTGGAGGGGTCTGACCACAAACTAAACCGAACAATGCAGTTTCCAAAATTTTGAGACCAAACTGAGCTATTCATATTTAAAAATCAGACCAGACTGCATGGCTTGGTTCGATTCGGTCCCAACCCGCAGTCTAGACTAAACTGCTTACACCCCAAATAAATATGTAGTACTTTTTGATTTTTTAAACTTGCTGATAATTTAGCTAAATAAAATGATGAGAAAATTACCCCTTAATCCCTGTATAATATTGAATCTACGGTTTAGGATAAGGACACTTTTGACTTACGCCCTGCCCTACAAAATATTTTCTTTAGCCATATAGTCCCTTGGTACATTAAAATGGAATAACTACACCCCCTTATCTCTATACACAGTAACATAACAACATAAACACATTGGCCACTCCACTACCTCCGACGAACTCCTCCCCGAGCCCTTCTCCGACCTCCGGCGACCCACTGGCCACTCCACTACCTCCGACGAACACCTCCGAGACCCTCTCTGAACTCCGGTGAACCTAAAAAAGAACTATCTCTCTCTGTGCCTCCCATCTCTGACAACCTCCCTCCTTCTCCGCCTCCCATCTCCGGCAACCCCCTCCTTCTCGGCCTCCCAAATCTACAACTCCGGCCAACCCCTCCTCTCTCTTTCTCTCTCAACACTCTTCTCCGGCGTCCTTCCCCCTTCTCCAGCCCAAATCCAAGTCAACAACAAGGCCTGCACTATTCTTGCTGGTCCATAAATCCTCAAACATCATCTCTTATATTAGGTTGTAGAGGATTGTGTCTAATCCCAGTGTGCCATCAAGTAATTGAAAGATCTAGAAAAAAAAAAACCAATGGTCAAGAAGAGTTAATTGAAATGTCTAGAAAAAAACCAATGGTCAAGAAGAGTTAAATGTTAAAGGTGATACATCTTTATTTATTGTTGTGATACATTTTTTTTTTTTAGTTTGAACGGAGGTATGAAATGTGAGTACATAATAGTATGTTAAGTGTTCTCTTTTTTTTTCTTTTTTTTTTTTTTGATGCAACATAGTTTGTTAAATGTTAATGCCTATCTTTTTGTTTTCTTTTTTTTTTTAAGTGTAAATACCCATCTTCTAACAACATACTCCCTCCAACCCAAATTAATGTTCTTACCTTGACTTTACATGGAAATTAAAAAAAAATGTTGTGAGTATGAAAAGTAAATTAGGAGAGAGAAAGTGGATAAGGAGTTTTTGTTGTGAGAATGACAAGTGGGTCCTACTTTCCATTTTAGGTAATAAAGTAAAGTAAGAACCTTAAATTAGGACAACCAAAAAAAGAAAATAAGAAACTTAAAGCAAGACAGGGAGAGTATCATAAATTCTTTTTATAAAAATACTCCATTAATACAGTACTTAAAGGGTTCATTTGTTTTTTAAAAAATGGTTCACTAAAATTACTATTTATCAAAAAATGAAATTATATTCTAAACAAACAAAATAACAAGTGAAATTATTATTTTAAGAAAAATATTATATATATTGATCATAGTTATAAATCCCGTCCCGGCAAGCGCGCCGTTTTGGTTATTGGAATGGATGTACCAGTACCCGGTGTACCGTTCCGGATTTACCGCAATTTTTAAGTGTTTTATATATAATATCAAAACCTTCTCAAAAAAATTTTATTTATATTATTCAAAAATATAATTAACATAAATTTAGTATAATAGTATCCAACATTATATTTAAAATTAATAATCAAAATTGAAACAATGAAGTGAATATATTGTGAACATATAGTAGTCAAATGAAACGGTTGAAAATTTTCAGCAACTATTTCCGAGACTATCCCATTATGCAATAAGTCAGACACTCATTACTATTGGAAAAGGGTTAATGACAATTTAGACCCTAAAGTCATATATCAACCTCCCAAACGAACCTTGAACTTTTTTTTTCGCCAAATCAGACCTTAAAGTGTAAAAAAAAGTCGCCAGTTAAGGCCTTTTTAACGGATTTTGTTAGAAAAGTCAGTTAAGTTGCATGTGCCGTGCACGTGATTGACAAAATGGATGGATTTGTAATTAATATTAGATATTAAAGGCTTTATTGAAATTCTTAAAACTCAAACGGTTAAAAAATCAAATCTATAATATTTTTCTGCATATTTAATATATCAAAAAATTACCAAAAAATTATAAGTACAATTTAAAAATAAATATTATATTTGGAATTTATTTAATTAAAAAATTTCAATAAAACCTTTAGTATTTTTAACATATTAAAATTTAAAAATATATAGAAATTAATCTTACTAATTATTACATTAACAATAAATCAAGAAAATTAAAAAATGACAAAAAGAAAGAAACAAAAACAAAAAGATTAATTTTTAAATTTTAATGTATTAAAAATGCTAAAGGTTTTATTGATTTTTTTTTAAAATAAATCAATTCCAAATCTAAGATTTATTTTTAAATTGTACTTATAATTTTTTTGGTAAAAAACCTTGATATATTCAATATGTAGAAAAATATTTTACATTTGATTTTTTTAACCCTTTAAGTTTAAAGAATTTCACTAAAGCCCTAAATAGCTAATATCAATTACAAATCCATCCATTTTGTCAATCACGTGCATGGGACATGCTACTTAACTGACTTTTCTAACAAAATCCATCAAAAAGGCCTTAACTGGCGACATTTTTACACTTCAAGGTCTGATATGGCGAAAAAAAAAACTTCAGGGTTCGTTTGGGAGGGTGGTATATGACTTTAGGGTCTAAATTGTCATTAACCCACTGGAAAATTGCAAACACGTTTCTCCCTCTCCAATGTGATGTGATTTTCAAAGACCTACTCCGCCTTTCTCACCTTCAATCTCAGTCTAGTCTCCATTTACACCACCACCGATGGAATGGCCATTCCTTCGTCTCAGCCTCACTACCTCGTACGGATCTGCTTCATCCCCACCTCCCGCAACCATTTTGTTTACAGGTGGGTTTAAGAATGATGTTATTGTAATCCTCTGCAAAGAATCAAAGCCCTCGCTAAAATGAGGACTTTAATTTTCATCAGAGGAGAACAATTATGGCTTTGGATGTGTATGCGGTATGTCCCGCCGGAACGAGTGTCTCGTCCGGTTTACACCGGTTTGGCCGGTATGCAGCGGTTCAGGCTGGAATTTAAACCGGGACGGAATGTTACCCTTTCCGCACCGGTTTTCAACCAGAACGGTGCAAACCGGCCGAGACGGACCGGTACGGAATGAGATTCATAACTATGATACTGATAAGTTTGTGTTCTTAGTAGTTTAGTTGATAATTGAGAACATACTGATAAGTTCTCAATTGTTTGGTCATCGGAGTTGGTTGTCGTCGCCTCGATGAACTTGATCGTGTTTAGTTGGCATCTGAGAACTTATTTATAAGTTCTCGATCGTTTGGTTTCTGGAGTTGGTGTTAGCCGAAGTTGATCGTGTTCTTAGTAGTTTAGTTGACAACTGAGAACTTACTAATAAGTTCTCAACTGTTTGGTCGCCGGAGTTGTTCGTGTTCTGAGTAATTCAGTTGATACACTTTTTGATAAGTTCTCAGTTGTTTGGTCGCCGGAGGTGGTCGCCGGAGGTGGTCGCCAGAGTTGTTCATGTTCTTAGTAGTTAAGTCAACAACTAAGAACTTATTCATAAGTTCTCAGTTGTTTGGTCACCGGAGTTGTTCGTGTTCTTAGTAATTTAGTTGACAACTGAGAACTTACTGATAAGTTCTCAACTGTTTGGTCGCCGGAGTTGTTCATGTTAGTAGTTTAGTTGACAACTGCGAAATTACTAATAAGTTCTCAATTGATTGGTCGTCATAGTTGTTTATGTTCTTAGTAGTTTAGTTGATAACTGAGAACTTACTGATAAGTTCTCAACTGTTTGATCGCCGGAGTTGGTCGCGGGAGATGGAGGTTGCCAGAGTTGTTCGTGTTCTTAGTAGTTTAGTTGACAACTGAGAACTTACTGATAAGTTCTCAACTGTTTAGTCACTGAAAGGTCACTGAAGATTTTTTTTTTTTTTTTTTTTTTTTTTGCAGGAGTGGTCGCCGGAGTTGTTGACTGGAGAAGGTGGTGAGGGGTAGCCTTAGGTGAGAGTGGTTGGGGGTGAAAGTAAAATGTTGAGAGGGTGAACTTACTAAAATGTTGGGGAATATGTAAGCAAGGGACTATATGGTTAGTCAAAATATTCCTTGTCTTAAAATATAATATAGGCTTCCTAGAGAGATTATATGGTAAATCCCCCTAAAAGGATTATTACCACTTAGTCAATCATCCCAAGGCAAACTACACCACATAATTCAACCGACCATTTTCATTTACAATTTAATCCAACCTTTAAAAATAAATTACCACTTAATCCACAAACCATTTAGAATATTTCGAAATACCAAAACTACCCATGTATCCCCAATTAAAACCCCACCCCTTCCTCCTAGTCATACAGATGCGTACTCCCTCTCCTCCCTATCTCTGTAGATCCCCTCCCATCTCTCACCTCCATAGACATCCCTCACCTCTAGGGCCGGCTCTGAGGGTGTGCAAAGTGTGCCACCGCTCAGGGCCCCGATTTTGAAGTGCCCATTTTTTAATTATATATGTAACAAATATACTCCCTCCGTCCCAAAGTATATGTCCACACTCTCATTTACACGGAGATTAAGAAATGGTGGAAGTGATGTAAGTGTTGTGAGTATAAAAGTAAAGTAGGATAGAGAATGAGTGGGAGGGAATAGTATGTTGATTGGTGTTGTGAGTATAAAATTAAGTAGGAGAGAGAATGAGTGGGAGGAATAGTAAAAATTCTTTGTCATTTTAGGAAATGGACATATACTATGGGACAGACTAAAAAGAAAAGGTGGACATATACTCTGTGATGGAAGGAGTATATTTTTTATTATTAAAAATAATTTTAAAAAAATACTTGAACATTCATTTTGAGACGGAGAGAGTAATATTGTAGATTGAATAAGTGACTTTTAGTCATTTTTAGTCCAATTAAATTGAAGAGTTAATTTATATTCTATTTTTTATACTTAATCTTTAGGACTCAAGTGTAAATTTGAACAGGCCCCTAAATTAATTGGACCAGCCCTGCTCACCTCCGACGACATACCGCACCTCCGGTGACCCCAATGCCATCCCTCATCTCCGGAGACCCCATGCCATCGTCCGCTGCTATTGCCGTCAAATCACAGATCTTCAGAGCCATACCCGATCTTTTCCTCTATGTGTTGATCGACCAAAATCTGGTTAGATCTGGCAGTCGTCGGTCATCACCAATTTTGATTGTCTTTTCCCGGTGATCTGCTTTCTCTCTCTTCTCCAAAATTATGTTTGGTCACAATTCCTCCCAACTGCTGACTGCTATTTCCATCTTCTCCGGCCACCCCACCCTTCCCCTCACCTCCTTCATTTCTGTGCACCCTTCACAACCTCCTGCTAGTCGGTAGTAGGGGTTGATGTGGAAACGAGAAAGGAAGGAATTGTTGGCTTGGAGCATAGTTGACTTGAGACTTAGAGCATCCACAATGGTGGAGCTTTTTCATAGAGCTTTTTTATAATTTCAATATGCCACATCCTTTCCAACTCAACTTATAAAAGCTCAAAGCTTTTTCTACAATGGTAGAGCTTTTTATGGCCCCACATTCAACATTAAAATAAAAGAAAATAAAATTATTGTTTGAAATTTAATGGTCAATATTGAAGAATGGTGATAATTAATGTAAAAAGCTCTCTTAAAGAGCTCCTTGTAGAAGGAGTTGCTCCTTAGGGAAGGAGCTTTTTCAAAATCTCTACAATGGTAAAAAGCTCTTAAGAGCTCTTTTCTTAAAACAAAAACCCATAAAAAAAACTCCCATTGTGGATGCTCTTAGACCTGATTCAAAATTGGGTTGTTGGATTTTGGGTGCTCTTTAGCAATTGGGCCAACTGTGTATGCCTCCCTAGTCCCTGTCAATGACAACCCATAAAATGTTAGTAGAAGTTTATGAGATGGGATAGGCTAAATCGCACACCTACAATTTAAACCTGAACTAGGTTCTAAAAAATACAGCTAAGGCAAGTCCAAAATCGATCTAGGAAGATTGGTTTACGTATTTGTCACTTGACAAGCTTGGAGAAATAAATTTATTTTAACTAATACCCTAAAAACAGAAATTAAATTAATTATAAACAAAGACAATAATTAAAAAACACTTTAGATTTGAAACTATCCCTACCTTTTTATTAAATATCATCAGTACATCTTTTCACTTTTTACCCTATTCACTTGATTACAAGATTTATTTCAATGTCTGCTTCTTCTTTCAAAGTGGTTAATAGCAGTGGCACACTCACAATAAACCCTAATTAATAAATCAATCTAACTGGCACAATCTAGATCTCAATATTAATTGATCAACGATTTAATAAACTAATATCAAGAACGCATTCTATAATTATTTCATATAGATAATCGTCTAATTTTACGCACTTCATAATTTACCATGGCACATGCATAAATAGTAAAGATGCTACAATGAATTTCTACACTAGCACAGTAAATAAAAATATCTAGCAAATATAAATTAACCAGAGCAATTAGGTTGATCAAGTCTAAGAACACTAGCAATAAATCTATATTAAGCACAAGTAAAATTATGGATATGAATAAAAGATTTAAAATAATAATACTTCAATTAAATAAAAAGGGGTTCAAGAAATCAAACCCAAAGCTTGGATTTAGTTCCTCATCCAAAGCTTTGAAAACTCCATGAACAAAGAAAATAACACCTAGATCTAAAATTATTGTAAAGTCTAGAATGAAAAACCATGAAAGAAACCTAGTTTAAATACTTAGAAAAGTCTTAAACCAATAAGGAATTAAAAAGAATAAAAGAAAATAGAAAAATAGGAAAATTAGGGCAAAAACACGGACCACACGCACTGGGACGCGCGCACCACGCTCGCCAGCACCGCCCACTAGCCTGCTGTAAAGATCACACGCTTTGAAGAAACCGCGCCTTCACGAGTCTCGCTGGCACACATGAATTGTGCACCAAATTCGCGTCTCTGACTCGTACAGATCTGCCTCCAACTCGTGCTGGGATGCTCTGGGTTACAGGCCGCCTGGTTTTTTTGTTGGACCTGGGCTGTGCTTGCTTGGGCCGCTTTGGCATGGACTCAAGCGAGTTTCTTCCTCCTTCTGTCCTTGCTTGGGCTACTTCATCCATGTTTGCTGGGCTTGGGTTGCTTAGCTTGGTTGGGCCACTCCATTTTCATCTCTTCTTTATTCTTTTCAAGTGCAACCATTAATTCTTTACTCCTCCTTCATGTAAACTTAGACTTAGAACGACTGCAACTTGTTTTCTGAACATGTATTTTGGAATAAATGTGACATTGTTTTTGAAAAATTAGTGAACTTGTTTTTAGAAAATTGTAAACTTGTTTTTGGAACAATTGTGAACTTGTTATTGGAAAAACTGTGAACTCGTTCTTGAAACTTGTCCTTGAAATAACTGTGAACATGTTTTGAAACAACTGTAAACATGTTATTAAAAAAAACAGTGAACTTGTTATTGGAGCATGTTCTTAAAACTCGTTCTTAGAATATCTGTGAACTTATTACTGAAAAACTGTGAATTTATTTTTGAATAGATTGTAAACTTGTTCTTAAAACTAATTCTTGGAACAACATTGAATCTGTTCTTGGAACTATTTCATGGAACAAATGTAAACTTGTTCTTAAACAACTGTGAACTTTTCTTGAAACAACTATGAACCTGTTCTTAAAAAAAGTTGATTTTTTTTTATATAAATGTGAATTTGTTCTTAGGACTATGAATTTGTTCTTAGAATAAAAATGTGAAATTGTTTTTTCAGAAAAACGGTG